>CAEGAE010069755.1:0-68889 GCA_903067095.1 Girardinus metallicus | reverse complement strand
TTCCTTCCTTCCTTCCTTCCTTCCTTCCTTCCTTCCTTCCTTCCTTCCTTCCTTCCTTTCTTCCTTCCTTCCTTCCTCCTTTCCTTCCTTCCACCATTCTGTCCTTCCTTCCTTCCTGCCTTCTTCCCTTCCTTCTGTCGTCCTGTCCTTCCTTCCTCCCTTCTTGCTGACGTTGAATCTATGAAAACATGGATCTACTACATATTCACAGGAACCCTGTCTGTGCTTAAAAGTTTACAGCCACACAACAAATTTAATAAATAAATTGAATACAATCTAAGAGTTTATCTTTATCTCTGAACAGAAACAGCTGAGTTCAGCACAAAGACTCTCCTGTCTGGCGTCTTGCTGTCAGAGACAACAGTGTCCCCGGTGGAGGGGAAGCTCATGGAGACTGACGGGTTGAAAATGTGCGCCATGATGTGGCTGAAGGAGCATGAAACATGTTCACTCATGAGCGCCTCGTACATCGCCACGGGAGACAGAGCGACAGTTAAATGAGTGTTTTTACATAAATATGTTTTCTTTACCTGAGCTGGTGGTTTGAGAGCTTTTAGGCACAACACACACATGTGCTGCTCTGCCAAGAAAGCACTTCAATTGTTCAATTCAGTCATGAGCGAGAAAGTTAAGTGAGAACAGGAAGATATTTTCTTTCCCTCTCATATTACACAACTTTGTTGATCTTTTTCTTAAAATTGCACCAACTAGGGAGGTGAAGAGGCATTCCAGGCAATATTTCAGCAATGAATAATTTGCACCGATCTACAGTTTTGTTAAAATTTTTACTTGTTGAAAACTATTCAAAATTATAATTTTGACTACAAGATGGTAAAGCACCTTTCGATGAATAAGAGATATTTTCAGTTTCTAATTTAATCAACATTTTCCAAGAAATTATTCACAGAGGTAATAGAACCAATTGCGCAAAAGTCTTGAATTATTCTTTATCGCTCCTCAGAAGCCAAACATCCTTGTAATATTTTAGAGACAGTCGTGTTCAAGTTTTCTCCAGGATTCCTGAAAGTCTTTGGAGTCTTTGGAGTGTTGCTTTGTTTCACTCTGGATGTGTCCACTTCCTGCTTTCACATGAAAAATATGGGGTTTTTGAGCAAATGAACTTTTCATACTTATTATTCAGAATTTCATAACTGCTTACAACCTGTTGTTTTCTACTTAGCTCTCTGTTGCAAGAAAATATGGTTATGTGACACTAGTAAATGTTATCAACCTCATTTTGGTTTGACCCCAAAGCCTCTGCCTAGGCAATGAATGGAAGCAATGCCTCTGCAATATAAAATCTTCACAAAGAAATATACAATTCACTGAAATTATGTATATTGTGAATATTTAGATGTTTATTTATATAAAATATTTAGGAGAAACAGATAGATAAATCAGAAGCCATCAATCAACTTTAAAAAGGCTTTTAATTTAAAGGATTTAGCTCTGAGTTTAACCTTCCTGAAACCTCACACAATTTGACAAAAACATTTAGACACATTTAGACATTGTGTAAACAGTAATATTTCAGAACATTTTTTTCCTATCCCAATAGACTGAACAGTGCTAAAGACAAAACAATTTGACTGAAAAAAACCTGTTTTTAGTGTCAACAAGGTGATTTCCTGAAGCGCTGTTGAAAATGGACCAACTGAGGAATGATGGATCTCTTGTTCTTTTGTTTCTTTTTATGTTTGGTGTATCTTCTTTAGATCTTCTTTTGTGCACTCTATAGTATCTTGTCATGGTAAAAGGACTGACTTGATCAGAACTGAGCTGAACTAAAAAAGTACCTTAAAGCAGTTTAAAATACCTCCAGAAACTGCCAATAACTTTGAGGCCACTTTGAGAGATTATTAGAAAGTCTGGCCTCTTAGGTTCAATCTATAAGGAAAGCATTTTTTCTGAAACAAAAACCACAAAGTCCTTTTATAAGCAGGGTCGGGGCTTTAACTCTCAATGTGAATACTATTGGCCTCCAAAACGAGGAATGAGTTGTTGTCATGGGTAATACACTGTTGTATATAACAGTCATAATCTATGCATTTTGTTAATTTTGTGAGCGCCAAAAAAGGAATGTCCTGCAACGTCTGCTCCAATTCATGTTTTCATGTTATCTTTATCATGTGTTCACACAGACAGAAGACAGAGCTGGAAAATTCACAAACTTAATTATTAATTTGAAGACTGATTTCTAATTTACTTTATTAAAGAATTATACTTTTCGGTTCACTTCACAGCTTTTCAGACAGGTTTACACAAAATGTTGGTGAAAAATAATAAAAGTAGCATATTTGAGTGCAATATTCTTCTGTCAATAACTTATAAATTTATCAGTAAGTTAAATAAAACACAGTTAAACCTGCCACAGATGGTGGCAGTAAAAAACCATATTATCATAAATAAATCTGTTTACTCTGTTAACCATATCTAAGGGAGGACATCTACTGAATGATATGCTAAGTGCCTGTCTTCCGCTCAGATTCTCTCAAATCCTTCCACAGTACTTTGTGCATTTGTTCCAGTGTTGCTAAGCAAAAGGACAAGTGTCTCTGCAGGGCATCAAAACAGTGCAACCCAGCTTTTAACACACACAAGTCACATTAGCTTAAACTTGACAGCTGGAGTAGTGTTGTATTTCAGAAGAAGTCATTAGAGGAGCTTATTAGACTTTGTAGTAGACGTTGGTGGGGCTCTGAGGCATTATCTCCTGAACTATATACACAGGAGGGCCATATTCACCACTCACACGCTCGTAGTGACGGCAGATCATACTTTCGGAAGGCCGCAGAGGGAAGACAACCTCGCTGCGGTCTGAGCCGTCATTGTCGCTGCTAAAGCTGTCCCGCTTCGGCACAGCCAAAGTGCTGAGGGAAACGGAGGCAGGCGGCTGCTGCTGCTGCTGCCGCTGGCGGTCAGGAACACGACGATGTTGATGGTACCTCCACAGCACCACTAAAACAACTACAATGACCAGCAGGAGGCTCAGGCTGCAAGAAATGACCCACACAATGAGTCCTGACCCAGACGCGTCGGTCTGTCCGGCTTCAGAACCCACATCTACCATGGGACATGGAGAAGAGACAAGAAAAACAAGTACATCAGAGGGAGAGCATGTATGAAGCAGATGTTTCAGGATTTAATTTTATTCACCCCAAAAAATAAACATGACACGTTAATAACACCGCAGGTTAAAGGTCTCAATAGTTTTTGTTTGATAATTAAACAAAAAGCAAATTGCTTTTGACAACTTCCAGAAAATGGAACTTGCTGTCTAAGAGTTCAATAAAAGTCAAATAAAATGTGGGACTCATGCTGCGTTTCTGTTGGATTTATAAATGCCACCTCTAATTAGTCTCTGTTATTACAGCTGAACTCTGATAAAACGTGATGACTGTAATAAAGCCACAACTGGATATTTTAGTCACCTTGGTACACTTGAGCCTAAGAAATCGGGCTTAGCGTTGAATTTAGGTATGGGTTTATCACAGCTCCATTATGATTGAGCATTATAAGAAACAAGTGATTCTAAACTGCTCTTATCATTTAAGCAACTCAGACTTATGGTTTTCAAGAAAAACTGAACTGGGGATTATTGTTTATGCATTTGTTTAGACTCACCTGGATTACCGTAATTCTCTCTTTATCTGTTTTCACAAATCAGTTTTAACTCAACTTCAGATTAATACAAGTGAGTGGGTCTACTTCACTCCAGTGTTAGCTTTTTTGCAAATGTTAGCACAACTTTTCAGGGTTCTAAGTGAATAATCTCTGTAATATATAGTTGTCTAAGAGTTTCTTGGACTCTGAAATCTTTCTCACACACTGTCTGCCCCGCAGGGTTTGGTCTTTCAAGTTAGTGGCACCTACCTCTAACTATTCAATGAATAGACACTGGCAGCTCATAAAAAGTAACTGCTGTAACCTTATATTTATATCCTTAATGTTTCTGAATTTTAAAATCAGTTTGAATAATTAGCATTTTGATTTTAATCATATTATTTTCTTATTTTCTTTAACCTGTGGAAAGTACATTGTAAATAATCCTTATCTTTACTTCCAAGCTAAAATTGGTATCAGCCAGTAAAAAGCAATTTTTTGTATCTCTGATTAATAAAACACACCTTCAAACTGATTTGTTAAACATCCAAGATTTTGCTGCACAACAGATTTATTATACTTTGTACATTCTTGCCTTTCGAGAACACATCCTTGGTCTTTGGTGGTGCAGGTGGGAACCTGGTTGGTGACTCCTGAAGTGTTAAAAGTGAATCAGAAGAGTCTGGAATATAAAGCACATCATATGGAGCACATTAGAAAGAGCACACACGTCTTCAGATGCACCGTGTAGGTGGGTTCATGTCACGTAATGAGTCAGTGAACATAACTGAAACCACAGTGATGTCATTCCTGTGGTTAGTCATTATTCTTTCACGTCAGTGTGTAAGTATAAAAAAAAGCTAAAGAAGTAAATGCAGATTTGGGTCAAATAGAAGTGGAAAAAAAAAGTTTCTAACTCAATCAAGCCGCAGAGAAGTTCTGCTTTCAGTCATGACTGGGACTTTAATTTTTCTTGCCTTGAAAAATGATAATTTTAAGCACCTACACAAGAATAGGATAGATGGCAAAATGACATATTGTTCTGATATGACTTAAATAATATAATATTTTTATTGGATCAACATAAAATAATGTGTTTCTAAAATAAAATAAATGTTATTGTGCCCATATGCAGCTGAAGATTAATTTGTTTACAGGTCCAAATGAATTTCTAAAGCTAAAATTACAAAGGTTGCTAATTATATAACAAGCAAGAAAAAAAAGAAAGAAAAAAAGAAAGTGGACACAAATAAGCAAACATAAAATGAAGAAAAGTACTGACCAGAATGGGATGTGTACACTGTTGTGCATCCAGGTTAACAAAATTACAGAAACGTTTTTAACATGAGAACAAAAAATCCCTAAAATAATTTAACCATCTTATAACTGCAAAGCTGGGACCATTTAAAAGCTTTGCAAAACATGTTCAGCATCCTGTTGACTTATCTGTTAACATATTTTTTGTGTTTCGACTCCTGCTGAGGTTGGTTTTACTCACCACACCTGGAATAAAGGAGTCAACACAAAAAGTCACTTTTACAAAAGAAAGCACAAAACTTTCAAAACGTCGAAAATGTTAAATTTTTCTCACAAGGTTGCCCTCTGATTGGTTATGATTTACACATGGAAAATGCAGTATAATTCTAAAGCCCAAAATAACCATTTAAAGGTTATTTTGCTCCTTCAGTGGAGCTTCTGACAGTAGAGGAAAATAATCAGTCAATATTCAACAAAACCCAAGTCATTTTTTGTATGACTAATCAAACAGAAACATATATATGTATTACATGTTGTTTTTTTAATCCAAATAAACCGAGAAATCTCACAGAAAACCAGTAGGTAATTATGGAGTTTCTATTTATTTATTATTGTTTATTTACAGCGCTGTAAATACATTTCATATTTCTTCTAATTTTGCTTTCTTTTTATATGTTTTTGATCTTCAAACAAACTATTATATCACACGTAGACAGCCCAAACACAAAAAGTAGTTTTGATTTCATTCTTTGAGGAAAATAGTTAACTTAACCACGCTGGCCCTACGTGAAAAATAATCATCCCCAAATCTAATGAGGGGTTGTGCCACTGTCAATAGTTTGATAGTTGACCACAACTATCATCAAGCATTTGATGATAGTTTTACTGTCCAACAAGTCTTTACTGTCACTGTGGTTTCTTGAACTCCCACAGCATTAGAAATGGCTTTAACCCCTCCCAGCCTGATTAATTGGTTCTCTCTTCTTCCTAGATTTCTAAAAATCAGCACACGTTTTGCTTTTGAGATACTTTCGTCTGCTTCATGTTGCCTGACAGAGTCTGATGAATGATTTCTTAATTTTACATTAATCAAGCTTGTGTGTGGCTGGTGAAACTGAACCAGCTTGATAAAAAAAAAAGAAAAAACAGTAGCATCAGAATTAAACAAGGCAACTACTTTTTCAAACTGAGCCAGTTTTCTCTAGTCAAATAACTTTCTGTTATAAAAGCTGATTTTTGTGTTTACTCACACTTTTGTTCATCTGACATTGACATATTTTGAGAATTTAAAACATTTAAATTTGGAAAAAAGCAAAATGTTTAAGGAAGCAAATGCCTTTTTACAGCACCGTAAAGAACATGTTAGTTGAAAGTTTCCAAAATGTTGAGAACTTCATTTACCACTTCTAAACAATAAAACATAAAAAAACATAAATTGTGCTGTTATTTTTGTCATTTGTAGAACGTACAAAACAGTATGACTACTAGTTAAGCTCCAACTGTAGCAACCTTTATATTGTTGTAAGTTAGAAGGATGATTGTTAGTTGGTGTAATCCATACAATAATTATGTGGTTGATATTAGACTTCTAAAAGGCTTTGACCACTTTATGTTGCTAATATTTTAAGCATGAAGAAGTGATGAGAAACTGGATCTGAGTGACACGTCATCATGGCAACAAATAACTTACTTCTCTTTAACTTTTGTACAAATGTCATTGAAAAAAATTTGCATGTTTTCACTATTTTGAGAAATTGAAAGCTAATTTACATGTTGCTCAAAGAACATGTAGCTGTTTCCTCCAAAATGACAAAGCTTATAATGCACGATATTTCTTATTTGCACAAAAACAGAAAACATAGCATCAGTAAAATGTTCAGTCTATTTAAAAAATGCATAAGCTGTACTAGAGAGTTTTGAAGGGGCTCCCTTAGGACCTCAACACTCTGACATTTACAAAAGAGCACCAATTAAAAGCAGAAAAAAAACCCGCCAAGTCATTGCGAACGACCTTGTCTTTTATAATTTTTTAGAAAGATAGAATAATGTATCTCCGAGATGTGACGACTGTATTGTTTGTGCAGTTTTATTAAAGCGTGGGTATTTGTTTTTACACCCCTGCAGCTTTAAATACTACAGCTTCAACCTGCAGCAAAGGAAAAATGAGAGCCCAAAAGCCTCCATATATAAATCAATACACGAGGCTCTGAGCATTTCCTTAAACATAAATCTATATCATGACCTTTGCATGAACAGCAAATAAACTAAAACAGAATGTTCTGATTTATTTCCATTATAGATTTGTGATTTCCGCCTCCATGAATCAACATTTCGGTTCCAGTAACATAACCATGCACCCTGTTAGGTCTCGCTTCATTGAATTATCATTAATTCACCATTGACTCTTATTTAAACTTCCCGAGCACACATTTTGATATTCACTTGCGACGTAGCCACCCTGGCATGTCTGGGTTTCGTTTTTACACGCACCATATGCTGCAACAAATCCAGGACATCCGTGACGGCGTCCAAACCACTCTACATGACTCGCAACACGGCTAGAGATTAAAAACAAGATTTCAACTAAATCTGAGCTGTTAAACTTCTTCTTCTTTTTTTTTTTTTTTTGCAATGAAAAAGGTTTGTTTACACAAGTAATGTTTACAAACACAGCACGAAATATTTTTGAGTTATCATCAGCACAAGAAGCACATGAAAAGCTGATTTTTCATCTCTGAGGCTGATTAAATGAATAATTTATACAAATAACACTTCACATACCAGGGATTAAAAAAAAAACAGGACAGAAAAATATACAGAAAGCTTGCATCCTTTTAATATCTAAGTAAGTGGTTTTCATGCAGCACAAGCATTTATACTGAAATGTTTCTTTACATATAAGCTTATCTGATGAAAGTATGACAATATGAAACAAGGTGCTTTTCTGTGTACAATTCCTGATACAGTGAATTTAAAGTAAGCAGAAACATGTTATGTGAGCCTGCTGTATTACTTTTTTCTATTCAGAGCATGTGATAAGAGCATCAATTGACACAACTGAATGGTTATCTATTTTGGAATTAATATGAGGAGGAGAAATAGAAAAAAAAGAGCTTTGACTGTAATTTCAAATGAGGGATAATACTGATACCAGTAAGCTGCTCCTGATTTAAACAAGAGATTTAAAAAAATAAAAAAACCTCAGTAATTCATGATGACAATCTCTTTCTGAGAGAATGGCCCCATGATCAGATTATCAGAAATCAAACAGAGATAATATTATTGTATTACCCGTGTAACCTTTGAGAGCAAGACAACTGTTGCCATTTATTCGTTTGACTGCACAAATCCGGATCTGTGCACGTGTGTGAATGTGTGTTTGCACATCTTTGTCCGTGAACACTAAAATGAACACATGCTGCTTACTCTGGCCCACTCTCAGCACCAGTTTCATGGATTTGGTCCTGCACGCCCCTCCTTTGGTATTATCCAGCCCTCTCAGAGATCCTGTGGAGGTGGCTGGAGAGCAAAACCAAGAGACAAATGTTCAGTCAACTCAAATGAATAAGCATAAGACACAACTTATAGGCAATTGACTGTTCCAGGGCAGTTTTGTATGCTTTCCACACAAGTAAGACGCTAGTTACATGTAAAGCCACATTTTGCAACACCATGAACCCAATAGTGATTAAATATGTCTCAAGATATTCCAAGACAGCATCTAGAATTGAAATTTTAATGCAGAACTGCAGCATTAGGCTGCATTACTTTGAGCTGTGTGCAGCTAATAAAGTGGAAACTGAGGGTAATATTCTCATTAAACCGACTAACCAATAATTTCTGCTCTACGCGCAGCCTTGGCATAAAAAATGAGATGAATAAAACATTAATTCAGCCTTTTTTAAGAAGCAACTCTCATTGCAGAAACCCAACTTCCATTGAAAAAAAAAAGTCTCCTCTCTTAACACACACACACTCCAAGAACTCTGTTTCACCCCTGTCACTCACACACACATAGACTTGTTAGGAGCATTTAGGTCAGATAACATTTCACAGGCTACAAGCCACGTTGCAGTGAAAGCTCCCATCAAATCTGCCTGATGCTGTAAAAGCCTTGAGTGATTTGGGGCATGTAAGCCCCTGGAATCACACGGGCCTCCCAGAGCCAAGTCGTAGGAGCGTGGCGCAGTGGTGGGCGAGGCTACATGGTCAGGCTTGCTTTCTATCTCATGCATCACTTGCCACTGAGATCCTGCCTTAACCGACAGCGGTCCAATAACGAGGCCACGATGGTTTTCTTTTCTTTTCTCTTTTTTTTTTTTGATTCTTACTCAAAGTGACAAAATGAGAGGGAGAGATGAGTATGATGTCCTCATCACACCCTGGAAATGAAAAAAAAGAAAAGGAAAAAAAAAAAATGCTCTCGGACTGACTGATGTGGCATTCCACCTGTAGGAGCCTCACATCTCCTTGACTTACATGTGATGTAATAGTCCCTTCCCTTGAGGAACTCCAGGCCCCAGAGGTTTGGGCTGAACTCCTGAAACTTGAACGTGAACTTGACATCCTGGTCAGGCTTGTCACAGTTCAGCAAGGGCGTGTCAGTCTTAGCCACGCCGCAGCTCTCCATCTGACTTTTGGTCACCAGGTAGACTTTGTAGAACTCCTCTGTCCTCCCTGAGGAGGGGTCAGCCCGGGGGCACACAATGTCCATCTTGTCCCCTATCTGAGGGTAGAGCACCAAACCCTGACCGGGAGTGAATCTGGGAAGGTAAGAAGCAAAGAGATCTACTTTAACTCAAAATGAACTTTAAAAAGGCAGGCTTTGATATGAAATACTTTGCTCAGACTAACAAATCATACAGTAGCAGGGCTTTTAGCAGGACATCAACAGCCAAAGAGACATTTTTTTTTCAAGTTCTTGAACACCTCAAATGAACCAATAAGTTAAAAGCCTGAGATTCTTGATTTTGTTTAGATCAGAAGTTAAACTTTTTTTCAGATTTTAAAGCATGATTGAGTCGCAGCAAGTTTATTTCAGAGAAATCATTTTGAAACTAGGAGTATTCTCTGAACTTCTGACGAGGGTCTTATATACTAAAAAGTTACAGAATAAACTTAGAAGTAAACAGAATATCTGCAGAATCAAAGAACTAAATCTAACACGCTTGACCCAGAGAATCTTAGAAATGACTTTTAAAAATAATCTTTTAGAAAAGTTTTTATTATCAGATCCAACCTCGCAGCCAAACTTCATCCCTCCAAGTGCATACAAAAAAAAAAAAAAAAAAAAAAAAATCTTGACAGTAATAATAATAATTGCACAGAGAGGCACGCGTTTCTCATCTTCTTACTTTGAGTTGGAGCTGCTCCAGTGGATCGACTCCAGCGTGACGCCCCGGCAGGAGCAAACGATGGCGAGCAGGATCACGGCGCCGCAGCTCCGTGTGCGTCCCCCCATCTCGGGAAAGGCACCGCGGGCAGACTATCATAAGAAGCAGCGAAAACTGTCCGGCATCTGTCGCCTCTGCATGTCTCCCGTGTATCCAGGTGAGTGAGGAGAACAACACATACCTGAGGACAACCCCGCCGAGTTACGAGTCTCCTTCTCCTCACAGTTGAGCGAGATGCTAATCATTGTGCGTAACTCTGGCCACAAAGTCATTCATGTGACGAGATGTGCGTAAAGTGAGGCGGGAGACTGTGCGAAGTGTTGTAGTCTGACCCACCGGGCCGCCCTTACGCACACGCAGCCTCTCTCTCATGCGTGGGAGAGTAAGGGGGAGCCTTGAACTATTGGTCAGTTTACTCACAAAGTCAGCGGAAGATTATGAAGGAGCGTTTCAAAAGTAACACAGGGTTGTTTCGTCAAACTCTAAAACACTTGTACCTTATTATTAAAGATCAAGCTTAAAAAAAATTAACAACCAATTTTTAGGTAATCTTCCTAACTTCCCTCTGGTGATCGGATCAGCAGCATGCAGACACTGAAACACTGAATTTATCTTTTTGGTCTATAAATGCATCACCACCATCGTCTACTTCGATGCACTTTTTAAAAAAATCTAATGTATGGAAAGTCAGCGATGGAGATGGCTTCACAGATGTCTCCATCACACCTAATAGAGCTTCAGAAGAGCTGTGTAGAACAAACAGCCTAAAGACAGGTGAGCTAAGCTTGTGGCACCATATTAAAAAGACTCGAGGCTGAAATTGCTGATAATTATGTAAATGTGATTTCTTGGTTTTTCTCATTTTAACACATTTGCAAGATACTCATGAAAAATTCCACATTGTCATGATGGGGTATTTGTGTGTAAGATTTTGAGAAACGAGATAAATTTGGAATAAGATTGCAACATCACAAAATGTGGAGAATGAATCATTTCCGAATACACTACGTATTTATATCAATGGACTTTATCAAATATACATGTACATGTAAAAATATGACTGTTTGCTGCAATTACATCTGCAATTCGATAGGGGTATACATTTTATTCACTTCCAGAGGCTCAGATTTTTTTTTTTTGTTTTTCTGTCTCTGTCACATGGGATGGAGAGTATTTGTAAACATAGACTTTTAAATCTCATCACAGATTCCCAGTTGGATGTGTGTCTGAACTTGACCAGACCATTCAAAACCATGTCAAAATTAAACAAAAAAAAGCAAAAAAAAAATATATTTTGTAAAGATTTCTGCTTATTTTTTTTATATAACTGCTCAACAATAAGCTAAACATGCAATGTTATTGTTAGATGAATAAAGTAGTAGCGATTTTCAGAGAAGAGCCAAAACAAAAAAGGGTAGAGTTTGTGATTTGGGTTTTTTTGGGAGGATGAGGAGGAAAATAGTCTGTTCTCAGCAGAACAGGATTTTTTTGGCTGATGTTTCTGTAAAAATACAACAAAGATGGGTTTGTATCATCATCAATGGACATTTACTCTTTACTTCGAAGCTTTATATCAAAACTATTTTTCTCATTTAAAATCTACTTTATGGACTTGTCTTTGCTAATTGTACCATTCTGCATTGCAGTTGAGGTCCACTTTCAAGGCCAAGAAACGTTGGACATCCCAGTCCAGTAACAAAATCTGTTCATATAAGAGCATGCTATTGCTTCTTAGATATTTATAGGTAAGATTTAATGCTGTTCAATTTTGTAAAGTTTGTGCTGTTTATGCACCCTAAATTTGGAAAAATAAAACAAACAAAAAAAAAACAATCTCTATAAATAAAGATACACAGTGAATAACAAACAGGCTTTTAACATTTTTAGCTTATAATACTCTCTTCCTCTAAAAAAGATGAAAAAAATCCATGGCTTGAAATTTTATAATGAGTTTTACCGTCTTTTCTCAAAGATCAATGCATGGAGAGTCTTTCTTAAAAGGATTGATTGGAACTGGGTGAATTTTTTAAAGTCCACTCTATTCTCCATGTTAGCAGTCAAGACAGTAATCCTCTCATTTTCAGGGAGGGTGGACTAATGACACAGTGGTTTAAGAGATTACAAGGGACTTCTGTCACAAGACTAAAGCTGCCCACGCAGCGGCTGGGTGGCACAGAAATGTCTCCAGTTTCTGTCAGGGTGGACCAGGCTGCATGTATTCTAAGTGCTGGAAACATTTCACATATGTATTATTCAGTTAAATCTCAACAGGTAAAGCAGATGCAGAAATGTTTCCTCATGCAAACACCAAAACTAAAATTTCAGACACTCAAACTCCAGGTATTTTAGATTAATAATTTTTTGTAAATTTTGGCTCTATGCAGACATACTCAAAACATAAGTCTCATAGATGAATACCGGTCCAAACCCTTGTTAAAAACATTCTCAACTAAACACTTTAGAAAAAGCAAATGAAAAAATACAGACAGTAATTACAATGTGAAAAAAATCCCTGTAAATACTTTATTTTTTTACAAAGTACCTTTCATACAGCAGCAGAGGAAGATTTGTTTTCTTTTTTTTTCAGCGTAGTGTCCACTCAGCAAATAGTTTCTATACTGGAGTCAATTAATTCATGTGGTTTATGATGATTGATTGGGTCATTAAATCAAAACGCGGAGGGGATATGATCCAAACCAAAAAAGCCTCGTCAATTGAAAAGCAGACAAAAATGGTACAAGGATGATTAGTAGACTGCAGAAGACTTAAGATTTAATTTCTCACCTGTTCTGTGGTTCTAAGACTAATTGAGAGTGCTGATTTAAAATTATGATTTTAAAAACAAAAACAAAAACTTCTCTACATAATGCTACAGATAATGCTGCAATCCACTCATGGTCAATTTTGAGGACACTTATTATGGTTTTGCATTGACACAGAACTATAAATTTAAGTGATATCAGCATACTGTATGTAAAATGAAAGTGGGATGAGAATGAAGCCTTGAAGAACCCCACATGGGATCATTTTGCTTCTACTTCCACTTGCCAAATGACACAAAGTAGTTCAGTGTGCCAAGGAAGATCTGAACTAACTTTGCAAACAATGCCATCCACCTTCCCAGTGGCTGGCAGTCTGAGCTTCACTGAGAGCTGGTAAAATTATGACAGGGGCTTTAGATGTTTTGTTAGGACATGTCTTAATGGAAGGAGGGGGTGGGGCCATCTGTTGAAAATTAACAACAAACATCAAGAAGAAGAAATACTTTAACACGCTGAAATGTTCACTGAAAAGACAGAACGGTCCCTAAGGCGTGCTCTATCAATCAGAAGAGCATCAGGGTAATCCTGGACAAAAGCTGGCTAAGAGTCTAATCTTGATGGAAAGATAGATGTGCTCAAATGGAATATGACAAAACAAGTTTAAAATAAAGATAATCAGGTCATAAAAACACCTCTGTTGCCAAGAGTGAAATGCATAGTAAAAGCAAGTGTTTCTTTGCCTTGATGTTTGCATTCTTTGACATTTAGGATGTCAAAGAATCAACAGTGAACCAAGACTGTTACAAACCGGATCAGAAAATGTCCAGTGCAATGAAGTTGGTTACTTGTGAGAAAACAGGTTTTATCCTCATAAGAACACCTGCACCTGGTCTAGGGGTGGTATTTTATAACAGAGATTTAAAAAACAATAAATAAATGAAGTTTGATGTCCAGACAGGAACACTGTGTGACAAAATGAGACAAATAAAATAAATAATTTGAAGTTTTGAAGAAGAAAAAAGAGAAATTACCCAAATTAAGTTTTAAGTTTCTAACATTCAAGTGGAATTGAGGCATCATTATTAAACGTCCACACGTTATATTCCTCCTTTGTGTCATGTCTGTGGTCTCCAGTCATTTTACGGTGAAATCTCCCAGGGTAAAGATAATGCTACCATGTTAGGTGTCAGGCAATAGACAACCCCTATCACGATTAGCATTAACCTCAACCTGGGACTGTCCTCAGAGGTGGTTTCAGTTCCATCATAGTTCTGAATATGTCCTGTAGGAGGCGACAGAAGGAAGCATTAGAGGTTTAGTTCAAGTTTATTTTATGGGTTTGAGGTGAAATTCATTCACCTCAAAAAGAATAGACTAGCATTTGCGAATTTCTAGGTTTCAGCTAAGACAAAAAAGTTTCTCCATTCAATTTGTTGAAAGAATAGTATTTAAAAAAATACATTTTAGAAATGTCTACAATTAACAAAGATTTTGAAAGTTAAGAAAAACAACAATCTGATCTGAAAATGTGTGATTTCAGCCACTGTTTAAAGTCTCTCTTCAAATATCAGGTCTGAAATATGATTCAAACAGGCAACTTTACAAGCAAAAGTCACTGTATTTCTGTTTAGTAAAATTATTCTCTCTAAGTTTCCGCTGTTTGTCACCTGGATGGTAGATGACAACGGTAATAAGTGCAACTTAATTCAGTTGCCTGGACTTGATTACAGAGCCTGAAAGAGTAAGTAGAATGGCGCAACTAGAGCCGGCTGTAAAGTTTCGTAAATGCTGAGCAGCAACAGGATGTAACAGATGCTGCCATGTCGACTTTACCTTATAAACGAGGAACTAATCGGTGACTTACTGCCAGGAAGAAAGTCTGCGTGTGCAAAGATTTTTTGCAATAATAGTGTCGTTATACTGACCTGTCGCTACATCTGCACCGCTTCCTCTCATTGTTCAGCCTTTCGCTCCTCTGTCAGTTCTCCACCTTCTGTAATTGGCAGTCTCATTTTATATACTTGAGAGTGACTCATGGAGAAATCCCCCTTTCTCTTTCGCTTTAAGAAAAAAAAACTCCTATATAAAATCAGACAGATGTGAAATCATTCTATGTAAATTCAGCCTACTGAAAAATTCACAGGGTCTTCTTATCCATGCTACAATAAGAGCAATAAAAAAAACTTTCACAATCGTGACAGCAATTTGACTGGATCGGTTTTTAAGTTATTACAAGTGTCACACGTCAAACAGAAAACACTCATTATAAGACTAGTTAAGAGTTTAGCCAGCATATGCAAACTGTGTCACCTTCATACCCTCAATAAAATGTTAATGCAGTTAATGCAGTTTTTATGTGAATGGCTTGACATGCCAAAAAAAAAAAACAATTTTAATAACAAACATAGTTCTGACTATGGATGGATGGATAATTATATGACAATCGATAAACACATTCCTTTCCAGTGAAGAAGTATTTGCCTTTGTTTTTACTATTTTTATTACACTTAAAAGCTTTAAACTGTCATACAAATTTTAATACAACACAAAGATACCCTGAGTAAGTTGTTGTAGTAGTAAGTAGGTTTCAAGTGAAGATTTCATTGAAAGAAAAAATGCTTACCAAAGCTGCTCTGGAAATCTTTCTGTTTGTGATTTTGTTACATAAGCTTTTTTTGATATGCATTTTATATCGTTTGATTCACTCAGTTTTGCTAAATTGTTCATCCTGCCACATTAGCCACCATGTTTCACTGTCGCTATGATGTTGGATACCTAAAACGCAGTATTAGCTTAATGCCACAGGAAGGTGGGCCAAAAGCCACACCTTCCTTAAAATGGCCACTTTTATCTTGAAACAGAATAGTTTTCTTAAAGTCTTGAGAATCATCAACATATTTTGTTTTGTTTTGTTTTCAGCACATAGCTTGTTGCTGGCCAGCAGTGTTTTTTTTTTTTTTTTTTTAGTTCTGTGTTGTTTTTACCAGGGAGCTCTCGCATGAAATGTACTTTTCCCTGGTCCCTTTTTTATGATTGATTTACTATGCCTGACTTTAACTGAGGTAATTGAAAGCTGCAGTGTTTTAAATGTTGCTCGAAGTTCTTCTGTGACGTTCTGGATGAGTCGTTGCTGTGCTGCAAGAGTAATTTAGTGAGAAAGACACTCCTGCGAAGGTTCACCACCTTTTCCGGACTAATATGTCATTGACATTGTTTCTAATCTGCTTTATAGCTTTCTTTGTTAAGCTGAATGTAATGTGGTGCCTTTTGAGATTTTCTTAGCCTACTTCCTGTTGTCAGGCTGGTTCTGTTTAACAAATCTATTGATTTAACAGGCCAGGCATTAACTTGACCTGGGTATTGCTAGAGAAACTGGTCCTAATAAATGTGGCTAAGCACAATCAATACATGATTTCACATGATTTCTTATGTGAATGTATAGTCCTATGTATTCACATAGGGTCAGGTTGAATTAGCTTTTTCACCGTAATTCACGAAATCATAATATAGAAATAACTTTTTACATTTCTTTATGATGTAAAAATTTCTCTCTTAAATTTGTAAGATTTGGATGTGACAAAAAAATCAAAACAAAACAAAAAAAAAAGAAACGATGGTGTAAGTGAGAAAATATCTTGTGGCATTTTGATTGTTTAATTGGGAACAAGAATCAGTTGGAGTTCTCCTTGGAAATCAGCTTCAAATTTGGCACAACATTTCTTAATTTTTCTTTATTTTTTCTTTTCTCAGAAATGTTGCTATTCGACCAACTTAAAAGGAAAACCAACATACAAACATTTTCAGGTCAAAACAAGTCTCCATAGATTAATGATTGTTTATTATCTTTTTCTATCCTATTGCTAGTTTTTTTATTACTTTCTCATAAACAGTGAAACTGTCTCAGTGTTTTTGTCCGAAATTGTACCAATTTAAATAATTCTTTCAACAATTTATTTGATATTAGATTTTGAAAACGGGTTAATAGAAGTTAAGTCAAGGTGAAGAAAAGATCAAATTAAATCCCATCTTACGACCAGTTGCCTTTATTTATCTGTTGTGTTCATTATACAGTGGAAACATATAGGAGAGAGTCAATGGCCATCTTTTGATTTGGTGATCGTGAATCAGGTAAGGGAGTGTGAAAATATGCCCCAAAATACACTAAAGCACAATTTAAACTGGTTAAATAATTTTTTTCATTCACGATCAAGTACAGACCCTTCGATCCCAAACATTTAGCTTCTTGTGGTTTGACAGTCATTCGAGTGGCTTTTAACAAATTCCCAGCAGACTGATGTGTTGCTTTTAGAGAAGTGACTTCTGTCTGGCCGCTCTGCTGTAAAGGTCTGACTTTTCTAGCACTGCGTTGATGTCATGTTCTTCACTGAGATGCTGTGATCTTTCCATCTAAGTTGGATCTCACTGTTTTACCTTCTCAAGATTAAAAGAGTCCTGAGGTGATTGTAAAAATGTTTTGTGTAGAAATGGTAAAAGCTACTGTGCTGTGAAGAAATGTTTGGGCTCCTGTCCTAAATCTGCCAGTAGTCTCACAGATTCAGGATCATGATCTTGAGCATTAATTTTAAGTGAGACTCAGAAGTTAAATAATGCGATTTACAAAAACAGTAAGTCATGTTGTATCTACGATTGAATAAACTGGATGAGTTGAAAGCTCAGCTCAATGATTCCCATTGAGAATTAGCCTCATAAAGAAATCATCCTTAACAACCCTCAAATATCCAAAAGGAAAACATTTCAGAATGAAAGGAGGAGATAATTATATTTCTATCCATGTTTCTGTAAACCCTCTGACCGTAGTTTCTCTCATACAGTAATAACACATTTCAGGTTTTATTGACTGGAAGGCTGCTTGACCAGCAGAAGAGATTAATAGAAGAAATTAAGTTTTCCACTTTTCCATGGAGCTTTGAAAACAGCATTAAAATTCAAGCTGATGTACTTTGACTGAGTTGCATTTTACCATGCATAAAACCTCATGGAGGTTTTATAAAGATCACAGAATTTTTTCATAATATCCCTGGACCTCATGAATACAGAAATAAAGACCTCTGATGGAAAAGAGCTGGAGCAGATATCAATGATTATTGCCAGAATAGAATAGAATAGAATAGAATAGAATAGAAGAGCTTTCGTTATCTCTCACTGGGGAAATTCAAAGAAAACAGTGAGAAGAAAACCCGAAAATATATATATTTTTAAGTATTGCAAGTTAAAACATGAAATACTTGGGACTGGACTAACATTTCAGAATAGAGAATTTGGTTTCTGCCATCCAACTTCCATGATGTGGCTTTTCTTACCTGGTAAATGAAACGCAACAGTTCAGTTACAACACTTACATCTTGCATGTAGAAAGATTCAGTTTCTGAAATAGGGAGTATGTCTTTGTTGTGAGACCGGCCAAGAAATCACAAGCTGTGTTAACTCAAACTGAAAGTTTGTCTCCTGAAATGTGTTTCCTTGACAAGAACAGCAAAAGAGCAACAGTTAATTGATGCCGATATTTTCTTTTTCCTTCAAACATGAGTCAAATGAATCCTATTCATGGTGTGTTACACTGCATTCATCTTCCTGTCTTAAAGATGTTTTTCAAAAATTAAACATGGCCCACTTTAACCCCACTAGACAACGACTTTGACTGTTACAATTTAGGATTGATAATAATTAATGCTTTTGTACTCCATTTTCTTTCTGGCACGACTACACAGACAGAAATATTTTATTTTTCATAAGATGCAAACAGCCCCTTCATCTCCTTTTGTGTATTAAAATGGGTGAGAAGAGCTCACAGAAAGTCAGACACTTATTCTTTCTGGTTCACTTTCATACATCTCTATGACGTTAGCTAAATAAGACCTTGTAGTGAAAGCTGAATATATTGTAAAAATAACATTAATTCAGAGCATTGTTAACAAAGCAGAAGACAACTTTTTGATTTTTTTTTTTTTTTTTTACCAGGACCCTCCTCAATTGCTGGCACCTCTGGGAAAGATGTGCAAAAAGTACTTCTAATGAATGAATCTTTTATTTCAGCAGCACAACTGCACACTGAAAATTTAGGGACATCCATCCTTTAATTTGAGAAAAAATACTCAATGGGGGGGGGGGAAAGCTCTTGTTAAAAATAATTGTGTTTAACAAGGCAACCCATGAGACATCAATTGGCACCTCTAACAATTCCTACATAAAAAATAGAGAAAATACAGTTTCTTTCGGGTATAAATAAGATTGAAACAATGGGCTACTGTTCAAAATGGGAAAGGCAAAATAACATACATTCATTTATGGCAGATGTGTGTAGACCTTCCTGCATACAGGAATGCAAGCCTCATAATCTGGTTTAAACACAAAGGATTCCTTTGCAAAACATCAATGCAGTTTTTGCATCTTTGCTGTCCCTGAAAGATAAAACAGTAGATCTCTCTTTAATGTATTGTTGTTGTTTTTCTTCTACAGCTTCTACCTCGTTTCCCATATTTGCTATGTGTAAATATGGGAATATGCCTCACACACTCACTGGGAGTGTTGTCGTCTCTGTGGGCATGCAGTTAGTCACTAAAGTCTGGGCTGCACTTTGGTATTGGCGTGGAGAGACAATGAAATTGGCTGAAGAGTGGATATCAATTATAGGTCAGGAGATGACAAAAGACATAGCTCATGCCCCTGTAGGTCAGGTGGAGGATCTATGATGCTGTGGGCTGGTTTCTATTCTAAAGACCACGAGATCCTTGTTGGACTGCATGATGCAGTCCTACAAGAACTATTTAAAAGCTAGAATAGCACAAATAAAATTCTGAAAACTGAAAACGGCTCCTTATTTCGTTTTTCATAAGGTTAATGATCAATCAGTCACTCCAGTTTATTTGTGTAGCTCATTTCAGCAACAATGCCATTCAAGGTCTTTTACATCATATAAACACAAAATCGTAGAACACACAATTGAAGCATTACATTTTGTCAAGTGCGATCGTAACACATCAGAACGTTAATGTTTAATTTATGATGTTTCAAAAGCAACTCTAAACAGGTGGGTTTTTAGTCTAGATTAAAGGGACTCAGTGATCCAAGACAAATGAGCAAATCAACACAGAAATTGTTCTCCAGCTCAATGTTATCCTCACTCTTTGTGCATCTCAGCTCCTGGAGCTAAATGCTATAGGAACGTGTAGACTGTATACTTTTAAGTCTGTATTAAGACCTTATTAGTTACCCTTGATTAAAAATGATTCACTTTCACATTTTCATTTTTACTCAGATGGATATGAAGGACCCATTTCTTACCAAGCAACCGATTTATTGAACATTATGACTTAGACCTGAGATGAACTGGGTCTCTGTTTGACAGTTATGGGAGTGTCACCTGTGGGGATTTTGAACAAGACCCTTTTCCACTAAATGACTAGAGGATGCTCTGCAATCCTCATAGCAAATCTAAGATGGCAAGTTGTCCTGAATCAAACTGTCCCGCTCTGTTTGTTGTGGTAGCAGAGTCATAGTGATCCTCTTCTCAGAAGGAAGGTGCCTCCCCTTCCTTTTTCACCACCCTGGTACTCATCAGTTTATCCTGAGTAACGACAGCAGTGGCATTAAATATGCCACGCTGCACACTTTACCTTCGTACAACGCATTTCTTTTTTTCTTTTCAGTCTGACCCAGTGAACCTCTGTCGTGCTGTACACATTACATTCTTGCTTGTGTGTCGAAGAGGAAGCATGAATCAATCACATAAAATTGAAAAGGGAAAACACTGAAAGTACACAACGAGGCGGGGAATAAGCCCAGATGCTGCAGGGGACCCCCCCTCTTCATGTTCTGGAAATTCACAGCATTTCAAGCACAAACGTATTTTTTTTTTTTTCTGACTGGCTCGTCTTTCAGATTACAACTTTAGGAAGAATGCTATTTTTAAAAGTTTTCCCTTTTGTTTTAATGAGCCTTTAAGATTGTGATGTTGGACTGGAGCTCAAAAGCACAAAGAGTTTGTTTTTCATGTCAAAGGGTCGACACCGTCGTTTCAGGTCTAAAGCAAAAAGCAGGTCTTAATCACCTGATTTTCTCCAATGAAAGAGATACGATGAGATTTTAAAGGGAGTCTCATAACCTCACATACTTTCAGTTCTTTATGAGTGACTACGAAGGAAATCAGAATTGAAAGCCCCTCTGACTGTTTATTCACAAGAAACAAAGAAAAAAGTAAATCTCTCTGTGCGTCTCATGCTCTGCAGAGATCCGTTTCCACGTGGGCCTGACTTCAGTCTGTTTTCCTGTCATACGTGGGATATACATGAGTTCTGACAGACATACAGCTGATACGATCAGATATAATTTCCAGCTCTCGATGGCGTCATCCTCCCTTGATCTCTCTCTCTGCAAATTGAAACGTGTAGCGACGCTGGGAAAACTTCACACAAACCCAGCAGACTCGCTGTCTTGCACTACTCAGAAGACACGTGTTTGATTTGCTTTGTTATGTTTTCGTAGACTAAAAGCAGCAATTGTTTCACATTATGTGATGGACTCCTGCGCTTACACAGAAATACACTGACATTTGTTTCCCCCAATCAAAAGTCCTGGGTCTAAAATTAGCTGATTTAAAGGAAACGTGGGTGCAGCGTCAGAAGCGGAAAGACCAACGCTGGTTAAGATTTAATTCCACAAACCACTTTAAAAATACACACAGACCTATTAACTCTTTATGTACTGAAATTATTGCGCCATATCTACTGCATAAGGGCAGCAGAACTAGACGATGTAAACAACAAACAAACAAAGTATTGAAGGGTCTTTCATTTTACTAGAACTGTATTTTCTTAAAATGACCAGAAGTATTTATTTCATCTTCAGGTTCTTTAATTGGAAAACAGCTGCTCCCATTTCTTGGTTTTGGTTAATAACAATTAGAAAGGATTTTTTTTTTTTTTTTTTCAAGCTACGTAGGTGATTTCCATCAAGTTCTAATTACTCATTACTCTGTATAATCTTACATTTTTAGGGAAACTAAACTTGTGGAGAAAAAAAACAAGAACTGTCAGGCCTAAAAGAAACTATAGTCCACAAAATTTGTCTGAAAGTCTTTTGTTTCAGAAGAAAATGGAAAAACCCAGCAAGTGACCAATGAAGCACTATAGAAAGCTCTCCTGTGTTAAAGGAATCATGTCATGATATGTGAAATCAAAAATTGAGAATAATTTTTTATGAGTCACACTTTATTAGTCTTGTAAGTTTTACAATTTGGCTAAAGACACATGAGCAAATGAAGTGTCTAGACATACAACTTGCCTCATTTCCCCCCAACTATCTCGGCTTTAACCCTTGTTTTGGTTTGTGATTTGGAAAACTCTCCTACTTCAGTTCTTCTGTTTCTTTTTTGTGTGTGCGCTCTGTCTTTTCAAATCCCTGGTCGGTCGTGGCAGATGATAATTGCTGGAGGTTTCTTCTCATTAAAGGGGAGTTTTTCCTCTCCACTGTCACTGCATGCGTGCCTTGTATGGGTGGTTGCTGTAGAGTCGATGACACAACTCAACCACTGGTGGGTTTCCTTGAATAGAAAACTTTTCAAACAAATTTTAAAAATTAAATAAATTTGACAGCACTGTTAAATAAGTAGAATCAGTATAATTGGATTGAAGTTACTTTTTTTGTTAAGTCCTTAAAGATGGCGTGTTCTGAATTGGAGCAATGTAAATAAACTAAACTGAATTTAATTAAATGAACAAGGCTGACGATCACGTGTGGAGACACCTAAAGGGAACAGCAGGAAGAAGAAGAAACAAAATCCAAAAGAGTAAACGCTACCAATATGTAGTGAACACAAACCCAAAGAGCTGATCTTTAACATAGAATTGTTTTCACCAAGTCTCTTCAAAATATCATCAAACAACCAATAGGTTTAGCCACAACTTCTCATCATAAATTGATGCCATTCTGGAATCTTCAGAATATCAATGTTTTTATGACCTCAAGGTGTTATGCTCAGAAATTTGTCTTGCTTTGATGTCTGCGAACATAGTTGCAAATAAATGTATGATTAAATTAAGATTGGTTTAGACTCTGAAATCCAAACATGCATTTCATTAAATATTATTACATATGAACAACTTTATTATGAAAAGGTCTTATACGGATAGTTTGTTTACGTTCTCAGATTCTCCCTGAATCTAAAGTACATGGCAGGAAAACAACAGAATCAGTTCTGTCTGTCTGCCACAAGGTGATGATCACAGTTCTCCAAAGTCCACCTCTGATTGGTCGGTCAGGCCCTCTTGGCAACGTCTTTCCACAGAAACTGCCGATTCTCCTCCTGACCACTGCGTTTTGAGAAACATACAAACAGAACCCGAGATTCAGAAGTCTGAATGACTTGCAACATTGTGTTGCAATAAATGTTTTTAATTACATCATACACTGGGCTACATTTGCTTAACGTTGTGTAAAATTTCATCAAAAGTTTTGTTTTGTGTTTCCTTAACTTGATTCTGAGTCCAAAGTGAGGAACTTCGAGGAAACCATAAATGCAAACACAATGAGTAACCAGAACCACATTCCTTTCCAACTGATCAATTCTAAGTTGCAAAACATCTCTATCTGGACCACAAAGTCTCTGTACTGGTTTGAGAAGTTGATAGCTAAAAGGTGACTCTAACTGGTTTTCTAATCCTAATTTTAATCTGTCCCATTCTCTCCCCTTCAAATACATGCTGGAGAACACATATTCCTCAGCCATAAAAACCTATTTTTATTTACCATTTCATTAGCTTAGCCATTACTTTAGCTTCATTCAGAAAGACTGTTTCCTGTATCAGAGTAGAATTATGACTATATTTCTTTTTTTATTTGTGTATTTTGTTATTTTTAATGCTAATTAGTAGATAATAGAGAGCTCACATTAGTGTAACTAATGAGAAAATAACTTCTTGGTTGTGATTAATACATAAAGATAAAATTAAATCACCTTATGATTTTTCAAATTTGTGTGGTCTTTGTGATGTGTAATAAGTTTTACTCTTGAAAATTTACAGTACATCCTTCCTACCTTATATTCACCATATAAACTGTTAAAAGGGAAGGTGAAAACTTTATCCTTTATAACTGATTTTTGATGTCATGACAGTGATTCATCTATCTACCATATGATGGCTTAGCCTAGTTTATAAGTGCTACAAATTCTATGATTTTATATGCTTCAAAATACAAAAAAAATGTTAATTGAATCCCAAAGAAACCAAATCAGTTAATTAGTGTAGTATTTAGAGTTTTTTGAATCTTCATAAAAGAAGATTTGATGTCTTTATTTTTTTTTTACAGGGAAAAGTCTCCAAATATCTACATCTTCTAAATACTATTGAAAAACCTTAAAAAGAATAAAATGATTTTGCATATTTAAAGAGACATTTTTTGTGTTTATTTTTTCTTACATTTTCAAAATAAAACACAGGATTGATTTATCCTTACTTGCAATGCAATTTGATCAGTTAAAAATAATAAAAATGTCAGCCAACACAGTATAAGAAATCCAATCTATTTTATTGTCAGCATTAAATAAATACCATTCCTGATGATGAATATATTTGACAATTCTTTAGAGTCATCTTTAAAGTTATACTTCTGTTTTCGAATCAAAAATGTACATAAGAATTTCAAAACCTTGGAATATGATTCATAGATTTTTTTTAACACCTAATTCTTTTTAGAACAAAATCAGCAGATTTATCAATCCTTTTTTGTCTTATAAAAAATTAAACTGAATAAGATCTACAAAAAAAAATATTTGTTTGCAACCTTTATTTTGCCTCCCAATCAGGATCAAGAAATCTTCATAAAAATACTGTTTAAATTTCCACGCAGCTTACTAAATAAGCAACATCGCCATCTAGTGATGTGAGCAAACTATTGCATCCGCTTGTAAAAACACGAAGCTATTGCTTAGTAATCACAGTGAAAAGTGTGAGTGAAGTTGTCAAACGTTTTTGCTGCTAATGGGCTTGAAGGTTACATTTTGTAAACCATAGTTCTTAAAAGGTGACATATTGTATTGCTTGCAGGTGTTTGGACTTTCTGAAGCACAGTAAAATAATTTGAAGTGAGTTTTGATCTTACGTCAAACCTAATGCAGCCACTAGTTACAGCTTTAGGTTTGAGGTAAAGCAGCCAGTAGTTTGTTTTATGCAGAGGTAACTAGCTAATTAACATTTGAACAAATACCTGATGAAAAGGCTGAGAGAATATTCAACGATCCTGATCAGTCAATTTATTTTACTTACATTGTGTTCATTAAATCATTGTGTGCCCAGAGCTGTAATCATTGTCAACTGGGACATTTGAGACAATGTCAGGTCCAGAGAGAGGATAAGAGTTTGATGGTCCAGACTTTGGACTGAACTCTCCTCCTTTAGTCTTGCTCTGATTTTTATTTGAATGGTTGACTAAGAAAAAAACTGTATTTTTGAAGATAAGTGTTTGGGTTTGGTCATCCAAGAAATAAAAAAAATAATAATAATAATTTCACATTTTAAAAAAGTAAATCTGGTTAATAATTCTTTCCTTTTTCCCTTATTTTTTTAATTATTGATAATTCAGGATCAGTAGCTGGGCATGCATTTGCTTTATTTGAAAAATGTTGTAAAGCGATGACTGCCTTTTCAAAATAATGAGTTTGATAGAAAAAAAAAAGGAAACAAACCCTGAGCATAACAAACAAAGATATGGCAATACATTTGTTTAATCTGCGTTGCACCAGTTCATCTTTAACAAGAATTAGTTTTAAATTCAGTTCAGTCAGGTTTATATAAATTAATTCAACTTGAATTAGGTCTGTTTCACTCACCATTTACAGATAAGCGTATGCATCCTCCGATTGTCTAACATTTATTCTGTCCTCTTCTCTATGTTCACATGAACTGTATTTTACAGTGTTTAAATTATCAAAATACCTGCCGTCATTCACAATGTTGAAACTTTGCACAGTGGTTTATGGAAGTGCTTAACAAGAAAAAACACAGTTTTCTCATGCACACCGGATATCGTGTTAGCATCTCATGGGTGCCAGAGTAGTAGCCAATCAGGAAAAGTCCACAAACTCAGACTACTAGAGAATGGTTGTAGAAGAATATCTAATTTTGTTAAAACACAAAAATATATCTCTTAAAGTCATACAAAAACAAGGCAAATTATACCTCTTGTCTAATTTCACATTATCCTCTGGTGAGTACGAGCCATGTCCCCTTAGGCTCCACAATAAATGAATAAAACTGTGATAAAGAAATCAGCATCAGGTAGAAATTCAGCAGATGTCAGCTGGTGGTCAGACCAGACACTTGCATGCTCACATTCTTTGGAAAGCAGGAAGTTGTTCTGCATTGAGCAACATCTGTTATCAGTAGCTTTGTGACACCAACACAGCAAGCACTGTGAAAGACAGCAAGAAAACAAAGAGAAGAAAATTTAATCAAACACACAAACTCAAATACAAATTGATATTCTGAATGAGTAGGTTCTTACATCCTACTACAACAACTACTGCACTACTACGAATAATAATATATAATAAAACAACAATAATATATAACAAAACATTCTTTGTTACTGCATGACTTAGTCATAAAAGTGGATTGTGACTGATGTGTGACCTTCAAAGTGACATTTGCATGTAAAATGTAATAAATTTGGTTATAGAAACCTCCCTGAAAACATCCCTTTCAACTATCAGGTTTAGGCGGAACCATGAAGAGACCATCACTTTGTCATGGATTTAGGAAGGCTTTTTGCCCACATGCAGAACACTCTCGGGAGACAGAATGAAAAATGACAAAGTTTTATTGAATAAATAAACAGTTATGAATGGGTCTTCTGTGGGTTTTCTTTCCTTATAAACTGGAGACTGGGGAAAAGACAGGAACATTGGAAACAATTAGAGAGGTGAGTGGGCAGTGGAGTAGACACAATAATGCCGGTGAAAAAAAAAGACAATCTGGTCCTTACTGGTGATGAAGATGATAGTCCACCGGGAAGGAGAACCTGAAGAGATCGGGGCTTGGGCTTGAGTGGGGGCTTGGTCCAGATTAGCGAGACGAATACTTGTGGAAGCTGCTGAAATGGTGGTGAGGTTTTGAGGGCGGACAGGTAACACTGGTGCTTGAAGAAGAGCTAGTAGGACATCAGTCATGGAGGTAGAAACCAGGGAAAGGTCAGATGGTCGTGAGACTTCTGAGGGATACCTAAAGGACACTGGTAGTGGAACTCAGGTCTTGCCGGGAGAACCTTGGAACAAGATCAGAGGGATAAGCACAAAATAATCTACGAAGAGCTAGAGAGAACACAGAAAAGGCAAACTGTGTGGAGGAGTTCCATTACAGGTGAATACTCAGGCGTCGAAGGACTGACGTCTCACTCCTCTTAAAGCCAGGAAAATGACATATTTTCTGCAGGTAGGTATGGTAATAGCAGATCCGCCCTCTGGTGACAGCAGCTCCAAGGCTCCATCTGATGGAGAACCTGAAGAGGTGGAAGGAGATGGAAACTCCACACAAACCCAAAACCCCACTCACAACACACTTAGGCTTCTTAAAAATGAAATATAATGCTATCGGAGAGCAAAAACATTGTACTTTATTTCAAATACAGACTTACATATGGCTAGAAACCTAACGGTAAAACTTTGTTGCTTTTCACTTAAGATTTTATAACCCTGTGATGGACACATTTGTTCACTGAGCCATTTTATGCCCGAATGCTAGTTTGCTCAACAAAAGCATCGGATAAAATTGTTTGAACTGAGAGCAAATGGCTTTTACACTCTAAATGTTAAAACCGTTTGTCTCTTTTGCAGATATGATTGGAAGTAGAAATGAATGTTGTAATCACACACAGGAAAGAGAGAGCAAAAGAGAGAGAGAGTGAGAGAGAGAAATGTTAAAAGAGCAAGCAGGAACTCCCTCTCCTAGGTGTTGCTTCATTCCTTCCACACTTGAGGAACACTGAAAAGGTAAGCAACCGACTCTTTAATTAAATAGATAGCTTTTATTCCCCAGGTTGCAAATTATCTTTGACATTAGTTACTGTGAATTCTAGGGGAAAAATCTATTAAGAGCTTGTAATCTCAGCTACAATCATAACTTTGCTGCGGGTAAAGATAAAGAGTTCATTAACAGAGGAGTCATTGCATGCAGCTACATACAAACAGGTCTGAACGCAGGTTTGCACAGAACCCTCAGGCTTGCTAAATGTACTACTGACAGATTCCTTTGTCACCTTAATCACTTGTGTGACTACACCTACTGTGTGCAGTTGTTTATTAATAATAGGTCATTGTGGGGGGAAAAAAACATTATTGGGTCACATACTCTTTGAGGCCTTTAGGTTGGTTCCTTAGTATAGTTGTTCTTGTACAAAACAGAAGAGGATGACAGAAAGGAAGTAGGTGGTTTCAGTCTGGTTTGTGTTGAGGACATCAGCTTTTTCTTCATTTTAGACAACATATGTGCAATCGTTCTCCTTCTGTGTCTTTGCAGAATCAAGGTCAGGTGTGTTTTTTCTAGCTCCACATCACCTCCATGGCTGACAAAAACACAACACAGGCCTCTGCTAATTCCACCGGCCATATGCAGGATGACGCTTCCTGGGGAATCCAAATTACAGTCACTCTGCTTATTTTTCTGGTAAGAAATGTTCCACCTGAAATTATTTACAAAACCATCACATGCAGCGATGGTTTTGAAAGAGAAACTGCACGACTAAAAATGCTTATAATCATAATCTTTTACTTCCTTTGAGTTTCAGGAATAAAAAATGTACTAGTTTGTGCTCACTGGTTGACTGTGTCTGCTATATTCCATGATGAAACTGATGGGTGAAAGCCAAAGAGAAATCAGGCAGTAACATGTTATGATTAACTGTAAAATCTAAATCTCTTCCTACGCTGCTTGGTTCCTGTAGGTGGGCGTACCTCTGAATGGGTTGGTGGTCTGGGCACTTGGACTACGGGGTCGGCGTCACCTGGTGCGCAGAGGCAGCACTGAGGAAACGCGTGCTGCCAGCAGTTTCAGAGTCTACGTCCTGAACCTGGCCGTGGCTGACCTTATCTTGCTCCTGCGGACTCCTCTCATGGTTGGCTTCATCGTTAACAAGTACAGTTGGCCATTTGGAAAGGAATTCTGTCACCTGATAATGTTCCTGCGATGTCTTGGGCTGTACGCCTCCGCTTTCCTCCTTTGTGCTGTGGCTCTGGAGCGTTGCTTGTGTCTACTCAGGCCTGTGTGGGCTCGACTGAAACGACCCTCCTGGGCTGTTCCTCTGGTATGTGGAGTCTTATGGCTGATGGCCTTCATCTTTTCTGTCCCCTACATCTACTTTGCTGAACTGAAGAAAGTATCCGGCAAATACCATTGTGTGGAGAGCGGAAATTTTAATCTAGGATTGTTTCTGACAGAAACAATAGCTGGCTTCATATTGCCTCTCATGGTATTCGTAGCAAGTAACTTGGCTGTTTTGCTCACCATTAACAAAGCCATGCCTTCAACACCCAAAGGCACAACGCCATCAATGGCACGCAAGATGACCAGGATGTACCATGTGCTCTTTTCCACCATGGTCCTCTTTCTCACCTGCTGGGTGCCCTACTTTATCTGTCGCTTTGTGCAAGCCCTGGCAGAGGATAAGTCTGCTCTGTACTACTCAGCACAGAAGGCCGTATATATCTCTCTGTTTCTAGTGTACATCAAAAGTGCTCTTAATCCTGTGCTGTACGTGTTTGCTGCCAGAGGCCTGGGCCGTGCCATCAAAAATTCACTCGTCTCAACAATTGAAAGACTTTTCAATGAGGAATCCTATGAGTCCATACGAAGGAAGTCACTCAAGAGCTCCCAGATCTAATCCAGATGTTTAGAAATGTTTTGACATAATACTTCTTGACAACCTCATCCATCCATTTTCTATCCAAGCTGAGAAGAGGCTCCAGTAGCAAAGGGGCAAGAGAAAGGATCCACCCTGGACAGGTCACCAGAACTACACATGGCAACAATGTACAACTTAGACCCAAGAGCAATTTAGAGTGACTGATTAGCCTAATCGCTATTTTTGGACTGTGAGAGGCCACCAAAATACCTGGAGTGAAGGTGTGATTTTTTATTTTATTTGTAAAATTTCTTGTCCTCCCCTTAGACCTTTTCTGCTTCCCCCAATATGAACATTGTAAATAAAATCTAAGGAATGTAACCGTGAAGCACTTTATGTCCATTTTTTTTCAATGTGTATATGAGACAGAGAAACATGTTTTTGGGAATATATAAAATGTATTTTCAAATTGTGTGTTTTTGAACTTATTAATAAAGATTGTTTTGTTGCAATTTTTTTTGTCGGTATTTAATGTACATGTACATCTAAGTAATACCTTAAAAAAGATTTAAATACCCCAAGAATTTCATCACACTCCAACTACAAACCTAATGCTTTTGATTGGGACTTTATGTTCCATATTATAAGAAAGTAGTTTGTAATTGTGCAAACGTTTTTGTTATAATAGTTTGCACAATGAGTTGTGCAAACTACAAAAGTTTTTACAAATAAAAATTAAATAAGTATGACACTCCGATTAAAGTTCTCCTTCCCCAGTTTAAATGGAGTTTAGATAAAATGCAAAAAAAGGGGGGTTTAAAGGCTTTTATTATATTTGCAAGGCATTTCATGGAAAGGCACCACCATGTTGTACATTCTTTATATAATATACAATAATATATGTTTAATATTCTTTAATGTTAAGGATCAAATTAGATTTTTTTTTTTTTTGAATGAGCATATTTTTAACTAATGGTAAATTTCTTTCACATTCATATTCTACATCAGTCAAAAGTTGTTAATGTCTTTTTCACGCTAACAGAAAAGTGAAAATATATTTATCCATCCTCCATTTCTGTATAGATACATCAGAGGAAACAACTTGTAGATTTTAACAAAAGGAAACACTGGGCCTATTCAGCAGCCTTTCTCAAGCTCAGGAATTTAAGCAATTAATTTCAAAACTCAGTATTATCAAATCATTTCCCTGAACTAGATGACTTCTATTTTTATCTGCTTCTGCTGAATACATCCATCCATTTTCATTACACCCTTGTCCCTTAATGGGGTCGGGAGGGGTGCTGGTGCCTATCTCCAGCTGCGTTCCGGGTGAGAGGTACACCCTGGACAGGTCACCAGAACATGCAAACTCCGTGCAGAAAGATCCAGGCCGGGAATCGAACCCAGAGCCTTCTTGCTGCAAGGCAACAGCTCTACCAACTGCGCCACTGTGCAGCCTGCTGAATACATCGTCTTTATTATTCTTTCTATATATTTAGATTGACTGGAAACTGATTTTGCCAAAGAACATGGCATCATTTATAAATATACCAAATACATTTCAACTAAAAGGCAGCCAGATTTGACTAGAGGAAAAAACATTCAAAAATAATACAAAAAAAAAAAGATGCAACAGCATGGCTGTTTAAGTGTGCACATCTCTAAAGTTTCTCTAAACATCTCTACTTTCTTAAAAGACCTTTTTGTCCCATTTTAGCTTTCAGTCTTGACATATGCTGCCACCTCTAAGTGCAGGCTCTGGTTGTATCAGAGATGGACAAGAAGCTGAGTAAAGAGATCTGGTGGATCTCGTCTTGAATGCAAATAAAACATTCAGTCTGAGGGTTCTTCAGACTCACTGTAATACTTAGAGCTACAGGAGATACTTTCTGCCCACAGTCATCAGCATCTGAGTCATTAAAGAAAATTGTCTAATATGAGTTACAACATTTAATTTCCTCAGAATATGCCACATTTTCCGACAAAAGGCTTCTGTCTTACATCAGTATCTCTGTTCAGACATATGGAGGATAAAAAGAGAATTGTTACATGTAATAACCAACGTAAGTTTAGTTAAGCATCAGTATTACTGTAAAGCTCTTTGCAGGCCCCTGACCAGTTTCTGTATTGTCTTTTATTAGTTATTTAGAAACTAAGATCCAATTGTAATGCAGTCCTTGTTGTTCCACATTTTCTCCAGGTATTGATGATCATCTTAATTATGACCCAATATATACATATTTCTCTAGATTATTTTTTGTAACCTTCTCCTGGCTTATACATTTGTACCATGAGGCCCTTTGGATATTTGTAATCTCTTTGTAAACTAAAGGATGAAAAGGAGCAAATGTGAAAAAAAACCTAACAGACTTTAGTTATGGTTTATCTGATTCTCTATAGCTGCTGACAGATGAATGCAAAATGAATACATAAGGTGGGCCAATAAAGATTTAGGTTATTGTAGCTTTAATATTTTTTTAAACATTCCCCTGCTTGTTTTTCAACTGAACTTTATACATCACATTAAAGTTAATTATTTCTCATGATCTTGTGTTTTATTACACCACAAACAGCTGGCATTTTGACAGAAGTGTGTAGATTTTTTAATGTTCTCTGTGTTTGATCTTTTTCTCCTCTGCTTGTACTCAAATTCCTGATTTTCAAGATCTTCTGGATAAGTCCCTTTGGCTGTTATCCGTTCTGGGTTAGTAAGGATAACAGAGGATTTGCAGCAACAGCCCCAAGGCGTTGGAGCACTCTTCAATGTAAAAGAAAGTGTCACTCTTCCAGGTGAATCTTTTTGCCAACCTTGCTTTTGGTGATTGGAGATTTCCTCCAGGTTGGATTTATTTTTTGAGATGACTTGTCAGGAATAAAGCAAAAGGACTTATGGAATAGCTGCTAGGGGTGTGTCTTTTCATCAGAGGACACATTCCTGCCTGTGTTCAGGCTTGCAGGAGGCCAGGGCGTGATTAGATATTAATTCATGAAGCATCTTGCCTGCAGGTTCGTGACACTCGGAAAAGATATGGAGGCAAAAGTACCAAAGTCAATATCTTGCCTCAAGGAAAACAGCTGTATGGATTCCAACCAGCATCACATCACTATGCTGGAATGCAGTTGTGCTTAAAATGAAGTGATACCATAGTATAACCATGTTTAAAGAAGTGATAATATTGTGCTGAATTAATACTTTCAGTTGGGAAAGAAAAAGTTTCAGTTCACATAACTAATGGTTACATCTTGTAACCTCTTAAATGCAGAGGAGACCTGCAAACTCCTTAACTGTCTTGAAAATAACTGATTATGTGAATTTATTTAAAAAAAAAAAAAACTACACAGCTACTGACTCACTCTAGATGGCACTGATTTGGTCATCAGTGTAAATCATAGTGTCATTATAGACCAAGGTATATCCTAGTTTAAACTCCTTTCTCCTGCTACTCTCTGATCTGTAATATTTCCAACTACTCCTGGCGTTCTCTGATTCTTTTTCTTGTTTTCAGCCCAATGCTTCTGTGTTTAGATGTCACTTTTCTGAACAAACTCATTACTGGCTCCCGGGTTTTCTTCCGGCTCTCGCCTTAACGTAGAAAGCTATTGCGGTCATTAACTATTCGTGCTTGTCTTAGCTTTCTTTTCCACAAAAAAATACTCCTGGGTCAGTGCTTTGTTGTTTTTTTTTTTTTTCTTAGTTTTGTTTTCACTTCCAGTTAACCACCAGCAAGTTCCCAGTCGTATTAAGCCAGGTTAAGAATGGCATCTCTTTTCTTCTTTTAAATAAACCTGTTCCTTTCCAATGTTGCTGACTCAGGATGAGGGATTGCTGCAAAGTAAATCAGCAGGGATTCCTAGACATATGTTTTTACCAGCTGTTATTACATAATCAATAAGTGTATCTGGAAAATGACAATATAATTGAATTTTACTGGAATAATTTTAACTTATTTACATTTGGGTTGCATTGGATTCTATACAGTTAGATATTCAAAAAATGCATTTCTCTGGTAGATTAGTTATTTCTTAAGAGGTGTAAATTAAGATGTATAATCTCCTTGCATCACTGTAGACTCATAAAAGCTTCCATCTAAAAAAACTGTTTATGAAAAACATTTTAAAAACCAAAAGACTTGGCATTTTTTTATGAAACACATTTGATTTCTGTTTCTATTGTCAAGTGAAATTTTATTTGAAAACAATGCGGTATTTTAGTGACGTATAAATGTAGCGCAGGGCTGGACAGGCAAAAGGCAAATATATCTTATGTTTCATAGGTAACAATTATAATTTTAAGATAAATGGATCAGAAAGCAAAAACAAGTTCGAAAGTAAAAACAGTTCAGCTGTTTTTGCAAGATAAGTCTAACCACAACAATCAACCTAATAAAAAAAACTGATTTTTTTTTTTCTGCATTAAAAACCCTTAAGAAGAATGTGTTTCTACTTCATATTCATAAGTTGCCACCACTGCTCAGTGAGGGGAAGAGGTGATCAGCATGTTTCTGTGCCTGCAGTAATAGGACCTGGGCGTCCAGGGTGGTCGCTGGTTTCTGCAGAATGATCCCCAGCTTCTGAGCTGTCGTTTCACAATCACACTCTGGTATTATTTTCTGCAAATGAGACTGAAATAAACAGAATATGCAGCGGTCACTGTGGCACTCAAAGATTGGGTTTTGCTAACGTAGCATTTGCACAAAATGATTACATGCAACTCTCACAAGTTAATATGTGCAACGAGATTTTAAAGAATGCTGCGATAGCTAAAAGGAGCTTCACCACAAAGGGCATCCTCAGTGTTTCCTGTTAAATTTCACAGGAACTGCACATTCAGACAATTTCACATGTTATTAAAAGAAGTGACAAGATAAACAACACATGTTCAGAGTGAAAAGACACACAGATAGTAAAGGGGTTTTTGAACAGCCTCAAAACTCACCTCTAATGTGATTTCCTCTTTTTGTGGCAGATGAGACGGAAGCTTCAGAACGCATTTATCACTTATTTCTAAAATCTGCAGGTACACAGGAAATAATTGCTCACATTAGTGTTTTTTTACAGATATCAAAATCTCAGCCATCTTTTGTTGATTTCCTGTGTTGTTAGACATGTTTTCATGAGAAATCTTCTGAACAGAAGTGAAAGCTCTAAATGCCCACATGTGAAACACTAAAGCTTTAGACAGTAGTGATTCACTTCATCTCTTTCATAATCACTTTGATTTTGAAATGTCACATTCCAGTAGAAGACTCAAAATGTGTGCAACCAAGAAAAAAAAAAAGTTCAAAATATGTTGAAAACTTCTTAGAACACAGGACATAATGTTCGAAAGTTCAATTTAAAGAAACAGTGAACGCACCGGAATGGGTTAAAACAAACAAACAAAAAAATCTACAGAATGGAATACTCAAAGTTGCCATAAATCTAAATAGTGTACATGGATAATGACAGTCTTTTTGCATTTACCTGTTTTGCTTTCTTTTCTTCTTCCTCCAACTCATCTCTCAGCTTTGAGCACATCTGCTGTAAAGACTCCGTCTGCTTCTCTGTCCTTTCCAGCACGCTGACAACAGCCTTCAAGTCTTCCTGGACAACCAAAATACAGATACATATTCTGTGAAACAAACACATTATGTTTTAAAACGTGTAGATCAGAAGGAACATTATGACTGCTAAAAGGCCGACTAAAACACAACATCTCATTACAGTGGCATCTGACTGTTAGGGGGAAGACAGAAGGCAGGAAATTAACATGAACACACAAGCCTGTGGGGACTTGAGCAAACCTGACAAGGAACAAATCTCTAAAGTTATAATATTATCTGATGTCAAAGTCTACCAACACATGGTAGGTGAAAAAAAAACAATTATCCAGAGAGACTGCTTTGGCAGACAAAGGATCACTAATTCATACAGGAAGTAAAGTCCATATAGTTCCATGTAAGTGGGACTAAAATCCCTCGCATTGAAGGTTTTTGTTTTGGGTAAACATGATAAATTAGGGAGTGTGTGCCAGCACTTTTCAGGGACACACACACACACAAACAAAATAAGATGTTGCAATGGTTTCCAATTTTTTCTAAATCCAAGTCACATTCAGGATGTGATGGATGTGCCGCACAAACAGTTCACTCAGCAAAGCTACGACCTCAAATCCTACAGAATCAGCTTGATTACACATCTGGCTCTGTACAATCAAGCTGTACAGAATCAGCTGTACAGCTTGATTCTGTACAGCTGTACACTTTTTTATTGGTCAGAACTTTTCTTGCAGCAAAAGTAGGGACTCAAACTGAGATTTAAAGGGTCAAATATTACCTCATGATTCTTTAAAGCATGCTTTGTTTCTTTAAATTACCTGTTTCTTTAAATTGGCAGACATTACTTTCTTGTAGAACTAACAGAAAAGGCTACCACAACTGAAAACTAGCTGAGATGTTGCCACAAATATGCTCTAACCTCTACAGGAAACATCTGCGTAAGCTGCTTTTTTTTTTTTTTTTTTTTTCTTTCTTGACTTCAGTAGTGGTTGTGGCAGTGAAATGTGGCAACAGATAGCAGCAAAATGTTTAGTTTCAATCTTGTAAAACAGCTATTTTTTTTTTATTCATGTCAATCTACACCTAAAATATGACTCTGAAAACACTCATTGAGACTGAAGATAACCCAAACAAATCTTAGTTTGAACATGTCTAGATTTATTGTGTTAACATGATTCTCGCCTTCAGGGAGTTCAGCGTCGTCTTTCCGAGCTCAGACTTCCTGGTCTCCTCCTGGTGGCGTCGATGAATCAAATCTCCCCGTTTCTGCGCTGGAACCTTAAGTTGTGCACAATGAGCCAAAAACCTGGTAAAATTTGCAGAAAACATATCATTCAGATTATATCAGAAGTGTTTGACAACTCACGACCCCACTGGATTCTATACCGTAAAATAACTTGATCCATGCTTATCAGTGTTTTACTGGAATCTCACAGGCGATATTTGAACTCACAGGAGCATCACTTTTCTGCTTGATACGTTTCTTATGTTCCACATAGGAACCCAAATGTCACCAAATTATTTATTTCAGTTGATTTGATATCACATCCACCTGAAACTCCCTAATAGAGTTGGGTAAATGAATCTTTGATGAAATAAATTAGAATAATCCTGTATTTGTCTTTAAACATGGAAAATTCATAAGCTGTACATTTCACACATGACTTATCTGATTCATTTATACTGAAATGTTAGACACTCACTTATTTTTGATGATGTTTAGATGTTCCTGGCTCTCTTTCTTCCCTGCCCGTTTCAAAGCAAGTGTTGCTCTGTCAACAAAAAGATAAGGGGTTGTTTTCATTTTTCATGCATGGTAATTATTTAGCTAAGCAGTCCATGTAGATCTTTGTGATATTGTCATTGCAAGCAGTGATAACATTAATTTGTTGTATATTACTTAGCTCTATAAGTTTTGTAATAGTTACTGAAGATGGATTTGAGCTTGAGCTGCACAGCCCATCAAATGGCAATCATTATTGCAATCAATGTGTACAGTACTGCAACTGACTGCTTATACGTGATACTTAGCATGATACTATAGAATAAGCAAAGAAAAAGAGATAGGAAAATATGGGTTGTTTGTAACTGATATTGCATTGTTTAGCAATAGCATGATAATTATGTATCTTGATATGATGCAGCCCTAGTTTAATCCACCTTCAGTTAGTGTCTCATAAGTGTAAATATGTTTACACCTTTAACTTGTGATAGCAGCATTGCTATGAAAAATGCATGGAGAACTGACAGAGACAGCTTAAATGAGAAGTAAATTCACTATAGACTTTATTTTTGAGATAGAAATCAGCAAAAAAACAAAAAACAGAATGTGTATATTACAAGTGATATCGTCACCACAATATTTGATGATAATATTTTCACTGCATTTTTTTTCTAATATCTTGGTGTCCTAATACACACCCTCATGATCAGATGATTTATAAAAGGCTTAATAGTTTACAAACTGAAAAATCATCAATGTGAAACTCACAGTATGGATAAGTCCAATATGTTCTCCACAGCACTGACGGTGGACGGGGGCATCGGCCTCCAGCTGTCCTGAATGGTCATTTTCTTTGACGCTGAAGGTGGATCTCCTTTAGCTTTTAGGAACAAGAACAAAGAATTATCACATTAACAGCAAATCTGTTTCCTGTATCTGAACATATAGCAACGAAGTAGATTTTACCTTTTCTCCTCTTAAGTGGTTTTGAGAGGAGGATCTTCTCATTGTCACCTTGCTCCTGATCATAAAATAAGTGACAGTGGTTAATTGTAGTAAATCAGCCACTTTACCCGCGAAACAAAGCAGTATATAAAACAGTTGTGTGTTTATAATGTCTCACCTCTTTGGCAGGAAATCCCGACGCCTTTTCTTTTTTCTTTCTCGGGTTGGGGGCTTTTGTTGGAGGCCGTTGTGAGCCTCTTGACGGCTTCATAGTACAGAACCGTACAGAAACAGCTAGCCAAATAGCTAACTACCAACGCCTTAAAGCTTAGATAGTATTAATAAGTTGAAAATTACTTTGACCAATATGTTTAGACTCAATATGATTTAAGACACAAACGACACAGCAGAAAAAGAGCAACAAAATCTCCAAACTAAGGTACCGGTATGTTATAATCACCTATCGACCTGTACTTTCGCGCTGTTGTTTTCGAACGTTTAGACTCAGAGCGCATGCGTCAGTAGTGGGTGGCATTACCCAGAGTCATGGTTGCCAGGCAGCACGTTCTGGCTACTGCAGCATGCATGAGATGACGAAATACTCTACTGATCTTGACGGATATAGAGACAGTATAGTCATTTCGATGTGCGAATTTATGATACTCCCGCAAGGCTAAGATGTGGCAACAGGACGCCTGTAAGACAAAACACGGGTCGAAAACTATTCTATGACCGCAAAACATCTCAAACCATCAAATAACTTTAATAGCGTTTTTACTATAAAAAGCTACTCTGCATCTGCATACAGCGTTTCCTCATATTCTGTCACTCCCATAAATGGCAAATCATATTTCTCTTAGATTTATGGTTTTAAAGGGGCGTTGATATGTATTTTCCAGGAACACGGTGCCGTTTTATAACACAATCAAGGCACTATGTCACCTTCACTTGTTATAAAAATGCTGTATGTCAAACATAATTTAAAAGAAGTACTACTTAAATTGGCCTGCCTGCTTTAAGAAGCTCCTACTCTTTCTGACGCTCCACCTTCAGCACCTCATCACAATGCCTTTCTATTATGCCCTTTACCACGCCCTTTACGCAATTTGCATAAACTCGGCAGACTTGCAATTCTATCAGGTGTTTTTTAATTGCTGCTAATGCTAGTCTGAAGATGTGTGGGGGAGGATTGCTCTGTAAGGTGGAAGCTCGGCTGGACACTGCAGCTCCAAGAAGGAGCTTTGTGAAAGTAGGAGGTGCATTGTGAGAGTAAGCATTTAGGCACCCCTCCTGAACAATGCATGAAAGAATTAAAGCAACAAACCAGGTATGTTTTTGATTAGCTAATAACATTATAACATAATATAAAGATAAAAAAAGAAATCCTGTTTAAGGATTTCAACATTTTCTGAGTTTGATGACCGAGAAATACTCATTGGTGAGGTTAACAGACGAGGCAAAAGTACCTGATTCGACTGACTTACCGTCATTATTTGAATAATCATTTGAATATATTAAAAGGAGTAATCAAAGTAGATAAATACAAGTAAATTTTTTCTTTGCTGCAACAGATATTCCACTGCAGATTTGCAAAGCAGATATGCAAGCAAACAGCTTATATCTGCACGATAAAACTTGTAACATTTTTATGTTATCGAAAACATCAACTGCTTACATTCATATATCTCTATTTGTGCAAAAATATTTTTTGGGCAAAAAAAAATAAAAAAACATTTATTTTCTGTTATTTATATGGAATATAGAATGAAAGTTACCACAAAACACACTGACATATCAGTAGTCAGATCAACCTATCTTTTCATATTTTCATTAGATTTGTATTTTCCTATGAATTAAGTGAGATGTTATTTGTTTTCACTTATCCCATGTTTTATTTGTTGATTATGAGTCAGAACCAAGTAGCTTGATAGTAATAAGTCATTGGTTTACATAAGCAAAACAAACAAAAAAGACTTAACAAAATGTGTAATTGAAAAAAGAAAGTTGTTTCTAAAAGTGAAGAAGTAACAAAATTCAGGTCGAGTCGTCAGACATGCGGTCTGGATGATGTCGGCTGTCCCCCAGGTCCCTCACACTCTCCATGGAAAGTGAAATTTGCCTGCAAAGCGTCCACTGTTGCGCAGGTCAAATGGACTAAGCACCTTCCTGATGCCCATCATGTTGGCTTGGGCTATCTGCTTGAAGGTCCAGGGATTCTGGTTGTTCTCCTCCATCTCTTTCTGCTTTCTGTGCATTTCTTCCAGACTCTCTCTGCTCATTACCTGAAATAATAAAGGCAAAGCATTGCTTTATCATGTGAAAACCAATTATACAATAAACAAAAAAAAAAAATGTTTTCCATCACTTTGACTTTAGTGATGTGAAAACATGGCTTTCAATATCGGAATTTGAACTGTTTGTTAAAAATAAAACAAAAAAAAAATAGATACATTTGTTCTCAAAATTCAGTTTTTTTTTCTGATGTATTTTCTGTTTTCAATGTGTCAAAAAAATAGCAAGACCAGCAACATTGTTTTGCTTAGAGACCGCGCCAATGAGGAAAGGTCAGAAAATTGAGGTTTTCTGGCCTTCCTTGCAGAGGAAGGAAGGAGGCAGCTGCACCATTTTTTAGAGTCCTGTACGTCAGCTGAAATTATTTAAGGGTTTTTCTTTGAATCCTGAGCAGTTGTTCGGCCAGCAATTGAAATTATGTGGGACTGCAGATTGGTTTTGACAGAATCTTTAATTTTCCATTTCTTAAATGGAGCTTAAACACTGCTTATTGGCAATGTTCAATCAATTTTAATACCATATTTCATTTTAAATAATATTCAAGCAGTTTAACAGATCCACTGATAATTGTTAAGTTTCTTTTGAGGCAGAGTCCAGGACAATCAGTGCAGCATTGAATGAAAAACGGTAAGATGGTTACTTTTAAAGCCTTATGTAGAAACTAATGAGCCCTTTGCTAGGTGAAAATGTCCAAATTATAGAAAGTTTTGGTCAGAGCCATTTAGGCAGTTACTGTTGTGATTATGTTTAAAACAGAGCAAACAATTATTTGATGATATACGACTTCAATGAACCACTAACCTTGTGAAAAGAATAGTTCTTGTATCATCATTCCTATACTCAGAAAATGTTGAAAAAAAATGGGAAACTCCGCTAGGGTATGTGAGCTCACCACAGCTATAAATGCACCCCAGTTTGGTTTCTTTTTGCCTTTGTATCTAAACAGATACTGGAACAGAGCGCACTCTGAGATCTCACCTTAGCAGGAAAGGGCAGCTTCTTGGCCACTTCAGTCAAGACATGTTCAATCTCCCCCAGCTCCACTTTTCCTCCCAGCTCCACGATTAAACGTCCGTACCGGACCGGTGTCACATAGTGGTCGATGACTCCTTTACCGCCGCCCATGCGTTGGCCCAGGCCTTTACGCGTGATTGGCTTGTACGGGGCATTGATACGCCATCGGGCAAATGTTGTGTGGGCATCTATCTTTCGGTTAATTGTTAGACGGATCATCTCTAAATGACCCCAGTGCAGGTAGCCTCCGCCCATGGCCTGAAATATAAAGCAGTGAAGTTACTTTGATATTTAAAGCTCAAACTCAGCCATTTAATTGTGCAAAATAAAGTTAAAACATGTGGGGAAATGCCATTAAATGTCATAAAAATGCCAAAACATAAATTAAATAAATTATACTGTGGTACAGCTGTGAAATATGTAACAGACACTTTCAGCTGTCACGAAATCATCAATAGACATCAGTGCACTCACAACAATTGCATACTGCCCACAAGTGAAGGTATTTGCTGCCTTGGCTGGTCCTTGGATATCCCAGAGCTTCTTTCTCTGTTTCTTGGCCTTTTTTAGGTTGGGCACCTTGTTCAAAAACTTCAGTTTGGGTTTCTCTGGCAGTACAACATCTTTAAGAGAGGAATACGGACAAAATATTAAGATGCAGGACAAGAAATAATCTGAGGAACTCTAAACCCTGCATTCATGTGGTGGAACACAAGGCATATAAGAATTACTGCACCACATTCAGCAAAGCTCAAAATTATTTACATCCCTGACAGTTTAAAGTTTTCCAACATGATTACCGGATAATCTGTGGAAGGAGCCTCAAATTAGATCAAATGTTAAAAACACCCGTGAAAACACGTACTAATGGTCAGTAACTATAAGACTTGAAATTTGAATAAAGAAGCTTAAATCATGTAATGCCAAGATTTGTCTATTGATTATTGAGGAAGCGATAAATATCTTTTGACATAAATATAAGTAACAACCCTTTTATATTTTTTTTAAGATCTCTGGACTGAGTGATGTCAGTCTTCTTTCACATTAGTAATAAACTTCTTAGTTGAGTGACGATAAGTTTACATGAAAAATCAGACAGAGGTATGAATAATTTTCAACCCAACAGTACAAGGTGTGTGCATAACTATCAGTATCTTATGTGCTCAAAAGAAGTCTCATATGAATGAGAAGAGGATGAAAGCTTACTGCTGTAGTCTGGAGTGACTGGAAATGTCTTCAGGCCAGCAGCGCAGATTTTCAAATAGCTGTGCAGAGGAGCTGTGGAGTAAATACAAAGTGCAGTTTGATAAAAATGACAGATTGTGATTACCTGCGACTCAAACCCCCCAAAAGGTCTTGGTGAAGTTTAGGATTGCATTTGCATTTAACTTTGAGTTAGCATAACACTGAATCAATTTTTGGTGTCCAGCTTTATGAGATATAAAGGACAACTGCTGTGCGGGAACCCAATCATGCTTGTTTCATATGATCCATTTCTCTTAATCTTCATTTGTTAAACGATAAATGAGAATTCCCAAGTGCCCAAATGCATCATTAACACAAGCCTCATACCTTGCTGGTGACCGTGAGTTCTGCAGATTACCGTCAGGCCGCCGACAGCAGCCCTAACGAGGGAGATCATTTTGTACAAACTTATACTAAAAAACCGTAATTTTTATTTCGTTTGATTCATACATCGGCATTTTAGAAACACTAGCAAAATACTGTATTTTTAGGAACGCCACACGCTGAGCAAGGTCGCTGCCATTTCTGTGCAAAAAATACTTCCGCCAGGATGAGGTAGACACTTCCTGTTGAAAGTGACTTTCAAAATAAGTGGTGCTTTAATTTCGATCGCTTTTCTGTAAACATAATTTCTGCATAGATTGATTTCTTCGGCACATTTGTAAAGTTTATTTGCTCCATTCGGAATTTCATTGAGTACCCTCAGTGAAAAAATAAGCGACAGATTTTAAAATAGAAACTTGTGAAATGTCAAGGTTGTTAAAATATTGAACTCATTTGAGATTTAAATTCCCTTTTAAAAGCGTTTATTTGATAAATAGGTGAAGTGAAATTGCATTTTACTTTTTCAAATGAGAAATTGTTAGGTGCAATTCAGACTTCCAGGTTTCTAATACTTGCAAAGTATTAGAATTAGCTAAGTCAATAATTGAACTTAATGCATTTATTCAAAAATGACCATATGTTATAGACATCATGTTCCAAATTATTATGCAAGAGATATTTTCTCTGATTTTCTCACCTTGAGGTTCCAGAGGCACCAGCAGCTTCAAATAACTGTTTACTGCTTTGTAAGGGCATTTTACCAGCTTCTCTCTTAATCCGAAGAATTTGTCTAACAGAAACCTTCCTCATTATGCCTTGATCTGCACAAACCCATCTTTGTTCTGAATCAGCCACAAATCTCTTCACAGTATGATGATAACGCTTCAGTTTTCATTAAATATCTAATGTTTTCATATCTGGGCTGCACAGTGGTGCAGTTGGTAGAGCTGTTGCCTTGCAGCAAGAAGGTTCTGGGTTCGATTCCTGGCCTGGGGTCTTTCTGTACGGAGTTTGCAGTAGATTTCCTTTAATTGAGCTCACCAGACAAACTAATCAACCCAGCTCTCTGAAATTAATTATAGTGATTCAAAGAGCCCTGACACACAATACCATCTATAAATTTAATAGCACAACAAAAAATGTAATCTTTATGACACTTCAATCCAATTTGCATAATGATTTGGAACACGGTGTAAACGTCTGTGGACATCATGCACATGCTTTTTTAATAAAACTAGTAATTTGTGTTGTTTTCATGAGGTGTTGAGCATGGGTCCAATATATAGTCTATAAAAAGGACACAGTCTGCTAACATTTGATGCGTTTAGAAGATAAGCAACCACTGATGTAAACCCTCACACATTTAACTAGCTTTGAACCCAAAATCTTATGTAAAACAATAAAACAATCAGCATGAAGACAAAAGATTTTGCTGCTTTATGATTTATTGTCAGAACAAGGTTTTGACATTTCACATAAACATCAGTTTCTCCAGCAGTTATGTGGCAGTTTTCCATGGGAAACATAATTTATGCCTCTAAGGTCATCCACAAACAAAATAATGTTCTTACCTACAAAAACCTTATCTTTAGTTGCAACAAAAGATAAGGTTTTAAATAAAATCACACTACTTGTAGGTGGCTAAATGCCAGGAGAATTTGGTGAATTTCTCAGTCCATAAAAATACATGTCACTTTGATGTTTCGACAGAGAGAGGACACTAGTGAAGATGCTAAATCCCATGGTAGAGAAGATCATATTTTGGAATATTCTGAGGATCTATTGGACTCTGGACTATCATTTTCCCCCTCATGGCTCCTCTGTAAATCACCTCGATTAGGTCTATGAAGTCCTGCTTGGTTTTAAAGCTGCCAACAAATTTAGTGTGATCTGGAGACCTGAAAGAACATTAAAAACACATAATAAACACCACTGCAATATATATATTTTTAAATAAGCAAAGCATACTCATTGTCACTTTATTAGGCACTCCTCACTAGTACTTGGCTGCCTTTTGCACTGCCTTTATTTTGTTCTATAATAACAATATAGTATCCCTTTTCTCACTAATTCTGATTAATCAGTTTGAACTTCAGCGAACTGTTTGTACCACATCTAAACGGCTAAATGCATTACATTTGTGTCGAATTAACTTAGTTGTTAATTAAATTGTTGATCTAATTGTTATTAATGTGCCTCCTATAAAGCATTTTGATTAAACATTTTTCTTGAACTTACCCATAATCAACTTTCATATGCTGCCCATTAAAAAAGAAGACAGTGGATGGGATGTAGCTGATGTCAAAGTATCTGGTGTAAATTGGAGCTTTGTCTACATCAACGATATAGATGGACGCCATGTTACTCAAATCGTGTGCGGTTTTTGACAGCTGCAACAACACAAGAGGTGAGAAATTATCAACAAACAGAGCATTTTCTGATCAGATATTTGTTGTTAAAGTTACTTACTATCTCGTCGAGCTGGAGGCAAACCGAGTCATCATCTCTCCCGAACCTCAGAACTAAAACCTTCTCCGCGACGCCTTTGATAACTTCATCGATGTCTTTTTTGGTTGTTAATTTTGGTAAAAAGAAGCTCATTTTTCAGATGCTAACACGTTAGCTTCACTGCTGTCGACAAAAGCAGGAAATTGCGTCACGTTGTTGTTGTGAACCCCGGTTAAGTTCTCCGCAAGAAACATGAAAAATAATTAAAATATCTGCAAGTTTTATATTAAACAGAATTTTAGTTTTCGGTAAGAGTTATAAATTGGGTTTCCTTTCATAAGGCAACACCTCACTTTAATAAATATAGGATTTTATTGTCTCCTTTATTAGGCTGCGTTTCTCACGTTTTAGTACGGCACAATATGACGTGACACCGTGTAACAACGTGACCTTCCACCAAATTTTTTGTAGGAAGTCTGAAAACGCATGTGCGGACGAGGATTTCTCATTCCATGAGGTATAACAGAATGAAGATGCTTTTTGTGATAATTTGATGAAAAACGATGGGTAAATAACCTCGCTAATGATATTTATCGGCTCGGGTGTCTCGTGCAAAGAAAGCTAATTTTGACGGTCCTGCTGCGGGAGTGAACTGTTTTTGTTACAATGCTGCGACACTTCTCAGCAAGATGCTGTAATTTGCTATTGAAAAGAACATTTCTGACATCCACGAACAAATCCGTCTTTGCTACCACACCTTACGGAGAGTCCATCCTCGTCAGTCACTTCTGTACAGGTAACACTGTGAAGAAGGATGGCCTCGACATTAAAGAAGATCTATTCGAGGAAAAAGAAGCGCTAGATCTTGACAAATGGAAGTCTGTAATGAGATCACAAGCTGCATTCCAGGAGCAAAAACTTTCTCGTGGAGAGGAAACAACCGAGGATGATGATGATGATGATGACCTGGAAAATACAGGTGATGATGTGAAGAACAGCTCCTCATTGGAGGCAACTCGTGAACTGGTTTCCATGTGGCGTCAAGCTGGGAAACTTGTACCTCAGGAAATGACCGAGGAGGACTTACAGACACTGGCAGGCCTCACCACCAAGTCCTCCCGTAAAAAGTACCTGAAGTACCTGGCTATCAAGGAGGGTCACAAACAGGCCCGCAAAGTGAAGCAGCAGAAGAAGAAAGCTGACAAAGAGGCTTCAATGAAGCAGAGAAAGGAGTTGGAAAGCAGTGAAGAAGAAGAAGGCGATCAAGATGGACACAAACTGAAAAATACAATGTTTCTCCAGTTCTGGGACCGCTCCCTGGACAAACTGTTGGGCTGGAGAACCGCTCAGGCAATGCGGTTTGGTCAACCTATTGTTTTTGACTTGAGCTATGCATCCAACATGTCCAGGCGCGAGATAGAGAACACAGTGTCTCAGCTGATGGAGGTGGAAGGGTGGAACCGGCGTGCAACAGACCCCTTTCACCTTCACTTTTGCAACCTGCAGCCAGACAGCCACTACAAGAAGGAGCTACTGAAGCGATACGGCGCAGAGACCTGGGACCGCCTGCTCATCACCAGCACTGAGCAACATTATATCGATATGTTCCCCAGGGAACAGCTCGTATACCTCACTGCAGACTCCCCCAACGTCTTGCGCAGCTTTGATCACTCCAAGGTCTACATCATCGGAGCCCTGGTGGACAAGTCCATCCAGTCCGGACTGTCCCTGGCCAACGCCAAGCGCCTGAAACTAGCAACAGCTCGCTTACCCCTTGATGAGTTTCTTCATTGGGAAATAGGAGCCAAAAATTTGACTCTGGACCAGATGATTCGCATCATGCTGACAATCAAAGATACTGGGAAATGGGAAGAAGCCTTACAGTTTGTGCCGAAGCGGAAACACGATGGCTTCTATCAACGGCAGACACAAACAGAGGTTTCAAATGACAGACCCAGAGTTGTGAAAAAACATGCACTGAGAAAGAGTGGTGATGTGTTTGTGAAATCTGAGGCAATACACACTGGGCAAACATTTAAGAACCAGACGTTTTACAAATCCAATTATGACAAAATGACTGGACAAAACGGCACCAGAAAAAGTTCTCCAGCTGCAAGTAAAGTGCGTACATCATTCAAAAGCCAAATGGAAGCAAGAAAAACAGGAGACAAGCCCAAGATGTGGTGGCATGAGTGACAGGAAATAACTGCTGTTAACATGGACATGTGTGTTAGAAAGTATCAACGTAAGAAGTGGTGCGGAAACTGTTCCACTTTTGTTTTTTTCACACTGCGTGAAAACAAAGATCAGTTTTGTTTTGTCTGTACAAATGACAAGAATATGATTTCTTTAAAAGGTAGAAACGTCTTCGGTTTTTATTTTGGTCTGACAGAAAACAAGATGCTTAAATAATATTTTTACAGTCTTACAGTAAATATTATACCCACTACTGTAAAGTTTTCTATACAGATGAAATACAGATTGATATTATAGAGCCTGTCTGTTTTGTTCTTAAATATTGCACCATGTAAGTAAATTCATAGTGTAGTGTAATCAAACAAATAAAAAGATGAAAATAGAATCTGACGTCAGTAAAATCCAAGCAGGATTTGTTTTTTTAAAAAATAATAAAACTGCACAATACTGATCACAGTACCATCAAGTCACTTTCACTAATGCTTTTACAGCATCTGAAACAAAATATATTCCTGAAGTGAAAAAAAAAGCACCATCACAAATTAAAAAAACCCTCCTGAATTAAAAGAGGCACCTATACTTCTTTAATGTCTGACTTCCTGTCATTTGTGTTCCCATCTAATTACTCCCTGCAGTATGAAAGTAGAAACTGGTTAAATAAAAACACTATGCACATCAGCATTACGTTCGTTGCAACTAATAAACTAGTCCAGTGTAACACTGACTGCCTCTGACCTCACATCTCAGCAATAAACATAAGTACATCAGTCTACAATGGAGTTGAAATGCTTTCTTTATCCCAGACTAGCCTGTCTTATTTGGTGTTTTCCACCAGCTAAATAAATTTAGCCAAACGTTTAAAACCATTAAATTGAAATGACAGCAAATAAACAGTAGTGGTTTCTGCTACAGCTCCACCTGCAGTCTGCCATCTTTATTTTTTTAAATACAAAAAAAAAAAAAAAGAAAAAAATCCTAGTACTCCCTGTGTCAAATGAGGATGACCTATAGAACTATGATGTCCCCGGTGCAGCGTTCACAGCAGTTGAAGGTTATGTTCTCGTAGCGGGTGTAAGGGTGAAACCTGCCAATGCTCTTCTTGCTGCTCAGAAAGTTTGGGGAGGTGGAGTCACTGAGTGCAGGTTCTGCCTTGTTTTCTGAACAAGAGATTGGATTCAAAATCTTCAACACCTACAGCAAGAAAATAGAATGAAGTAAAAACATTGTTCAATTGTTGGATTCTAAAATTAGCAAGACACATTAGGCAAAGAATGACAGGTAACATTTTACATAAACTTGATACCTTCTCAGCCATCTTTTCTGCTGGTGTGCTGCAGAGATGTTCGGCTGGTGCACTACTGCCCTTCGACACAGTGCCGTTGGCGTTGTTTTTGCCCAACAGATGAGAGTTAATAGCATCTGCTAGCTTGTGATTGGCTGCAGCCAGCTCTCCGATGCTGAGAGGCTGAGCACTGGGATAATAAGTCTGCTGTCTGCCCCACTGCAAAGACACCAGGAGCTGCTCCAGGGATCTGGCAATGCAAAGAGGCCACAACGTCACTGTAATAGCTCCACAATTGTTTCAAACATCACTAGTACAATAACTCTCAATCTATTTTGGTCTAACTGATCAGCCATGGACTGTAGGTTTGTTGAGTACAACACTTCTAAAAAGCACCAATATAACAAGAAGCATGGCTGAATGAATCAGTTATTCAAAAAGCAGTTATAGATGTAGTCAAAGAGCTGAACAAAATTATTACTGGAACACAGAAAAGCATTAAAGACATGGAACTAACATGCATATGAAAAGAAATATAAGAATAAGTTTTAATTTCAAGAATGAAGCGAGCAGAAAACTTATTTTAGATATGCTTGCATATCTAAAATAATAAGCTGCTCACAGCTTTTGTATGTGAACAGAGGTACTTTAAAATCAATCCAAATGCCATAACAACAAAAAGTTATGAATATTAAACAGGAGTTGTTATAAGAGCTTTAATATCCAAGCTGAAACACTTATACAAGTTTATGTGATGCTTTTGCTAGTCTAGTAAACAACACATTAAAAACAAATAAAAAGTCCAAACAAAAACACATGAAAATTTTTTGTCCAGTTCAATGGATGGCACAACAGAAAGGACAAAACTTCAGGCATTGAACCTTGGGGAATCTCACCAGGTAAAGAAAATAATTTCTACAGAAAAGTAGTCACTAGCTTTTATATAGCAAGACAAGCTAACAGGAGGAAACCCAGTGTTAGCACAAGTAGGGCAGGTTGGATGCTTTTGTTAAACATACTAATTAGCATTTAGGACTGACCCACTTTAACAGAATCTGAGTGCTTCTTAGACTCAGCTTGAACATTTGAAAGGAGTCAGTAGCTATTGATCAGTGTGGCGTTACCTGTGACTGAGCACCATGTCCCTGGAGAACTCCTCTCGCTCCAACAGTAGGTCTTGAATCGCCCCTTGGGCCTCTCTGATCTGCCTCTGCAGAGCGGCTCTGGCGTTTGTCAGTTCCTCTGCCATGACTCTGAAGAAACAACATTATTTTAACACATATCAACACGATGGTTATGTTGTGTTTATGAAGAACGTTTTTTATTGTCCTTCTTTTGATTGTGAATGTCTCTGATGTAAGCTGCCTTTGAAACTAAGATGGGAAGACAATCTTAAGCTTTTCAACCAACTAACATGAAGACAAAATTAAGTGGAGCATTTCCCACCTGCTGGCGAGGAACTTGCTCCTCCAGACGTCACACTGGATACTCATACGTTCCAGCTGCTCTGCGGTGTGCGAAAGGCTTCGACCTAAAGCCTCGTTCTCCAGAATGAGCTGGTTTTTCTCTCGCGCAAGGCGCTCAAACTGGTACTCGAGGTCATCACCTACCGAGGCTACCAACAGCTTCTTCAGTTCGCGGTTTACCTGTCACACAGTTTAGAAAAGAGATTAAAATAAATGTGAAGTAGTTTTATACTTAACCTATACATAAACACTGACACAAGATACAATAAATAAAAGAAATCAACATTACAGATTACTATGTTACATTATTATTTTCTGGAGATTTTTTTTTTTTTTTACACTGAAATCCGTCTGATTTTCATTTCACTCGTGCTTTACCTCCGTCTGCACACGGAGTTGATTCGAAAGGCCCTCTTTGTCCTGCAGGAGCCGGCGTTCAGAGTTCTGCAGCTTCTCTAGCTGTCCTCTCCAGTCTTCCACAAGCGGAGGAGAGCCCTGCTCCTCGGCCTGCTGTCCTGCCTCGCCTTTCCCCTCAATGGGTCCCGCCCGGCCACTCCGGGTGATAGCAGCTCTGGGCACAATGATCCTCACGGCTTCCACTTCTGTACACGACTCTCTATTCACTTTGCCTAGGTGAAGCACGCCGAGAGGCTGCGGGGTTGCGGGGGGTGTGACATGTGGAGATTTTGGGCTGTGCCTTGGGCTTGCTACTTTAAGAAGAGGAGCTTCAGATAAAAACGGTGGCGGGGCGTCAGTGATGACCTCCAGTGTGACTGGTGGTTTTTCGGTTTCCATGCCATCGCCGGGTCCTCGAATAGGCACAGTGGCAGAACCTAGAAGTATACAAATAAAAAAGTGAGAGCAGTTATTTTTAAACACGTCTGCCTAAAAATCAAGTATGTTTATTGATCTGTCCAAAGCAGTGTGTAACATACCGTCTTAATGCCTTTGCTGAATGAGCTGGGTTATAGTGTCTGTAAACCATCTCAATGTATTATGATTACTATTATTGTACTACTACTTTCTACTACACGTTCTTGTTTTCTTCTCAAGACAGAAATCCATTTTAAGATCAATTTCAAAATGTATGTTGCAATCCTATTATTAGAACACCAACATAATTTCCAAACAATATTGTGTGAAGCAGATATATTCAGTTAAATTTACTCAAACTGAACCAATTTGCAACGTAAGTCATTCTTAGGCAAGTTACAGGACAAACAGTGGGACTTTATACCAATCAAGGCAACACAAAGGGCCCTCGTTACTGTTAAACATTGATTAAACATTAATTGATGGACATAAGCACAGTTTTCAGGAACCTGATCACATAGTCTAGCTTTAAAAATCACAGGAAAAATGTGGCTTCCTTGCTAAAATACTTGACATTAGCTATATGGATGATGCCTTTTTATGAAAAATAAAATAAAAAAAAGGATAAACGAACATGCCACGTACCTCTTACCACTGCTGCAGCAGCCATGGCGGCGGAGGAGACGAAACTATAGCTTAAACCCGGTGATTCTATTGTAATTCACAGGAAAGACAACAGTTATTTGTTTATGAAAGAAATACGTTGCTCATAGTTCACCTTTTATCAGCTGGGTGCTGATAAGGTTGCGTGATAAGGGAAGCTAGTTGTTGAGCTAGGTGTTAGCAAAAGTAAGAACTTTATCAGCCCCAGCTACAGCAGTCAGCTCTTCTTTACTCGGGGTTGATGGGTTTGTCAGGAATATTTACTTAAATCCGAAGCCTTAAAATTGAAATATTATGTATTAGCATACCAGGTAAAAATGAATTTGAACCCCTCCTCGGTTCTAAGTTTTGTCAGCTGTTTGTTTTGCCAACCGAGCACGGTTGGCCTTTTGTGAGCGCACGCAGAGTTTTCTTCCCCGAGCTTGGACTTCCAGGCAAAACTTCTTGTCAAAGCAATATTTTTTTTATCTCAATAAAACTGGAAACACGGAAGTTTCCCTCGATCAAACCAGAAAACTAAAAACCGTAACACAAAAGTAAATTTTTACGACGATCACAAATTGCTTTATTTTCTAAATAAGGCTGCGCAGTATCAGATCACCTGACAAAACCCTCCGTGTTGCAGTATAGCGGAACCTTCGTGTCCTGTCGGAGTTGCATTACGGAGTTAAGAAGTGCTGCAAAAATATTTTGGTTCCATTTGTCTTATTCCACTGTTAAAATTGCCTGAAGTCCCGGTAAGTCCACCATTGTGTACTTTACTTTTATAAGGTGTGTGCTTTGAGTTGTTACCATGGGAGTGCATGGACTCTGGAGACTCCTGGAGAGTACAGGAAAACCCATCAACCCCGAGACACTGGAAGGACAGATTCTTGCTGTTGGTATCCTAACTTTAATTTGATCTGTTTATTCTTCCTAGTTTTTGAGATGTTTTTCCTTCATCTATGAAACGCATTAATTGATTCCGACTAATGCTGCGTCATAAAGATAACCTTAACCAGCGCTCCTCAGACATCAGTATATGGCTGAACCAGGCAGTGAAGGGGGTGAGGGACCGTGAAGGCAACAGCGTCCAGAACGCCCACCTCCTCACACTGTTCAACCGCATCTGTAAGCTACTCTTTTTTCGCATTAGACCGGTGTTTGTGTTTGACGGAGATGCTCCTATGCTGAAGAAGCAGACCCTGGTGAGACCAGCTCAGATGATTACTGTTGAGAGTGTAATAAATACCGCCACTGAACTTTCCGTTTACAAACACTCTCCTCTTGCAGGCTCTGAGGAGGCAGAGGAAAGAGGAGCTGACCACTCAGTCCAAACAGACCAATGAGAAACTTCTGAAGACCTTCCTGAAGAGACAAGCTATCAAAGCTGCACTTGGAGATCATAGGTGAGTAGTAGGAGGAGGCAGAATGGTGGCGAGGTGATGAAAATCAACAGTTTTTTTTTTTCATTTTACACATACTCTACCTGCTATATTCTTTACTGTAGTCTTAACATTTTTGTCTGAAATATTCCACAGTAAGGACCCTCTACCAAGCCTCTCCAGTGTGAAAAGAAATGAAGTGGACGACATGTATGTCCTACCCGCCCTTCCACCCACAGAGGAAAAGGAAAGAAGCAGGTCAGAGTCAAGAAGTGTTACTGCTGCCTAGTTAAATGATTTATTACACCCTGAACATTTGCTTATTTTATGAGTAATCTGTTGGGGTTTGATGTGATAAACAAACACTTTGTGAATTGTTGTGTAGTGTTAGAAAAAATTCAATCTAAAGAGTAGCCACTTTACTCTGAAACCCTAAAGAAAATGTAGAGGAACCAGCTGCTTAAGTAGTCATTTAATTAGCATTTCTCATCTGGTATGTAATTTAACCTAAATATAAATACACCAAGGCACTGAGTGTATGAGAAAGTAAATAACATGCAACTTATTACTTTAGAAGAACTCACTACTGAATAGTGCTGTTGGATTTAGAAACAAAAGGACAAATTAATTGAAAATGGTTAAATAATTATTGGTGTAATTTAAAAAAGTATCCTAATTAGCTTTCAATCGAAAACAAGACATAAATGTATACTTAGGTTTAGATAGTAATATGTAGTCATAACAGATGAATAATTTTTTTTTTCTCTTTGCAGCTCAGAAGAGGATGAGGAGGGGAAAGATGGTGACGAAATGGTTGAAACATACCAGGTAAAAATAAAGGCATTAACAAAAATAAAAAATGTTGAGATTTAAATCTCAAGGCACTTTGCTACAGAAATAAGTCCAGTTAACTTCAAATGAATCCAATTTATTTCAGTCTGTCCAGCGTCCATCACGTACAGATTATTCTGATCCAGATTACAATACTTTTACATTACAATACGTTTAATGAAGAGTTTTCTAGTTTAATTTCTTGGGGTCTTTTTAAGGGAGTGTCTGACTGTTAAACATTATTGTGAGAAGTAGTTCCAAAATGCACTTTGGCTACCTTTTCTTTCTGTTTTGCGTGTCGCCTCCCAAATAAATTAAAAACTTTTTTCTTTAACAACTCACCTTCAAAGCCAGATTCCCAATTTTGTTTCAGGAAGAACTGTGCGAGGACCCGAACTCGGTGGACATAAACTCGGAGGATTTTTCCAGCCTGCCTCCTGAGATGAAACACGAGATACTCAAAGAGATGAAAGAATTTTGCAAAAGACGTCGGACCATGTTTAACAAACCTCCTGAGGTACATTTGAGCCTCAAACACACTCCACTCTCCCCTCTTCTTTCCAGTACTAACTCCTTTTTTTTTCTTCTCTTCTAGCGTTCCAGAGACTTTTCGCAGTACCAACTGGCTGGCCTGCTGCAGAGGAACCGACTGAACCAGCGTCTGGAGGGAGTTGAGAAGGAGATGAGCCAGCGCAGTATCGGCAGCGCTCCACAACTCGGCCAGCAGGATGAGGATCAGCAGAATCGCAGCGTGGAGTCAAAGCGGCTGGTTTCAGAAGACAACTCGCACTATATACTTATAAAAGGTGAGGCAAATGTAGCGTTATGTTGATAATATATATGCACAATATCTGATTCTAGATAGAAGGATATCTTCAAATTTTTTATATTAGCTCACATTTAAATTTTGTTTTAAGGATCAGGGTCTAAATTTGTACATTTCATTGGCTCCATGGCCAGTTTTAGATTTAGTTAGATATAACTGTTGTACTTTCCTGTAGAACTGAAACAATTAATTGCGTTCAATCGATTATTGACATAATCGTCAATTAATTTAGTAATTGATCCATTGTTAATTGGCATATATTAAATTTGCTGAAAAAAACACAACATTCTCTGAGTAGTAATTAAGCCAAAACTGTTTAAAAAAAAATGTACATTTTGCCTTTTATATAAAAACATTTCTTTTTTCTGTAAATATTTTCTACCCAGAACTCCTCAAGTGTTAAAGTTTTAGCTTCACCTGGTTCAAATTCTGTAAAATTCTCCTATCGCTGTCCAGTTATTAATTGGTTAATTGAAAAAAATAATCAACTGATCTGTTTACACTGTACTGACATTGAGTGAAGGCCTTACTTACTTTGATGTCTTTTAGATTCTGTAAAAATCAACTCTTTACTTTCTTCACCTATAGGCTCCAAAAAAAATGAACCAGCCTCACAGAGCCAACCTGCAGCTGCATCCTGGACAAGTTCTAGAAAAAGGAAAGCTGACAAACCCAAGCCTCTCTGGCGACCCATCGCTGAAGAAGAAGACGAAGAAGAGGAGGATGTACGACCTACCTGTTCAGACGCCGTCAACCCACCTGTGTCAAAACCATCACAGCCAGACACATCTCCACCTTCGCCTCGGACACTCAAGGCAATCCAGGCTGCAATGAGTGACAGCTCAGACGAAGAGAAGCTGAATCCAAGTAACAAGGATGGCAAAGTGTCTCCACGGACACTCCTCGCAATCCAGCAGGCATTAACTGAGGATGAAGTAAGTGTCTCACCATCCAAACTGCAGACAAGTCCCCAGCGTCCTGCGCGGCGAGTGGTGCTCAGCAGCTCTGACGTGGAGACAGAGCCTTCCCTCAAGGAAGAGTCGGACTTCAGTCAAAGCGCCACACGCCAAAGTTCACACATCAAAGACAGTTTGCTGGGCAGTGGCTCTGAAGATGAGCTGGAGGAAGTGATTGGAGAGAGAAATAAAGCTTTTCGCTCTGCGGCACTTCGACAAAGTCCCACAACAGCGATGGAGTCAGAGGTGGAGCGCGTCAGGGAAGAGGAGAAACAAAAAGAGCTGGGTTCAAGAGAACCTCAGCACAAGCCTCACGCTTCTCAATCCAATCAGGAGTTCTCCATCAGCTCTCCTTCACTTGCAAGTGGGAAACAGCCCAGCACAGAGATGGAGCAGAGACTCCTAGATGAGAGCAAGGATAGACTCACCGCATTCCCGGCAAAAACCGGAGGAGAAGACGTCAAGTCAGAGAACAGCCAGCAGGAAAGCGACTCAGAAGGTAAAGTTAGAATAATTTATAGACTCAACTGTTTTATCATTCAAATTTAAAATGGTTGTGTTTCACAGAGAGCTTCATTGAGGTGTCCGAGGAAGAATTTAAGCAGGAGGATGCAAATGATTCAGCAGGAGGAAAGAGGATTTTAGAAAAGGTCCAGGAAGATGAGACAAAAACTGAAGAGGAGTCCGAGGAAAGTTTGACTCAGGTTGCTGGTCATCCAGCTCTGAGCTCAGACAAGGAGGATGAGGAGGAGGGAGAGCAGAGGAAAGCTCAGGAAAAAGAGGTGAAGGACGACATAGAATCCAAACCAACAGCAGAAAACAACGAGTGGGAACACCTCGACATGGTCAGTATTTCTCCGTCAAACCAGAAGCTTTTCGTCTCATCCTGTAATAAGCTAAAACAATTTCTAATATTTTTTTTTTTTTACCTAGGCCAGTCAAAATATTTTTGCTAATATTTTAACTAGCCTCCAGCTACTTTAAGTGTCAATTGGTTGATGTAATTCACAAGTTATATGATGATTATGACAAAGGTTTAACATAAACACCTTCAATTTTAAAAAGGGAAAATTTCCAACAACCAAAATAATATTTCTAGTCTAATGCAGCGGTTGCCAATGCTGTTTTATTTCCAAAACAAATCATTCACCTTAACATTTGTTAAGGTGAATGTTAAGGTGAAATCCCTGAGAGCATATTTACTATTTTAGGGAAGTTATCTTTTGACAAGTGGAAAGGCAGACATTTGAAATCTCTTAAAGCTGAAAGGCCTGCTCTCTTCAAAATGAATTTAGATCTCTAAGATTTTGTGCTGCAGCAGAGTAGCTCTATCTAAATATTTTCTTGCTTTCATAACTTTAACGTCAACATCTTTAGGTGGTATCTGAACTACTTGTAATTCAGATGAACCTGGTCAGCAGGTCAGCGTGCGAGTAGAGTAACTTGTTTGTTGTGCTGCAGGACGAGCTGGGGGCTCTGGAGAGCTCGCTGCAGCTGGAGCAGAGCAACCTGAGGGAGCAGAAGCAGCAGCAGGAGCGGATGGCGAACACAGTCACAGGGCAGATGTACCTGGAGAGCCAGGTGAACGAAACGAGCTGCGTAACCAGATCCGATTTAACTGGGAGCAAACGTTCCTTAAGTAATCTGACTTGCGCTTATGAATTTAAATTTTCTGTGATGGCGACCTGACAGCTGATCATTCACAGCAGGTGCAGGAGCTCAGTGAGGGAGGGGGAGGGTGCATTTCTCTGTGCCGCATTTGCCAAAACACACAGCTCGAATTGCATTCGTTGCTGCGATTTTTATTTACAGTATGTTCAGTTCACACAGCAGCATGCTCATATCTGTGTTTATGATCAGAATTTGCCTGTTAGGCTAACTGTATCATACAATCAGCGCTGGGGTATACCTGTCAGAGTGGGGGCTCTTCATTAACCCTTTCAGCTGTTTTGATAATGAGCTGCTAAGAGCAAAGGGATTCCTCACATGACAACAAAAACATGGAGACGCTCCCTAGAGAAACACGTTGCTGTAATCATAAAAGCACACACTCTGAGAGTTAGGGTAAATAACAACAGCGACATTAAGGTATCAGATAAACATTTAAGTAGAAATTAAATGTGTTAATTATGGTGTCATCCTGCAATACTGTCAAGAGCCACAAGTGTGGCAATACAGTAGATAAAAAAGTCCTGCAATAACTGTTGTATATATTTATTTAAATAACACTGGAAATGCATATATTAAATAAAGAACAAATGTTTCTGTAGTTATTTAAATTGCATTGGCATTTTAAGCTAATGTTTAAATGTAACTGGGAAAGCCTACATAAAATATTTATTTTTATCATTCATTTTTTATTGGTCAGACTTACCCATCAAAGTCAGAGGGGCGGGGCTAAAAGTGCTGACGAGACTTATGGGTTGTTTAATTGGCTAAGGGGTTAATCAATTAGATGCTGTGGTGCATTTAATGAGTCATAGTAACAGTGTATTATTATTACCATTCAATTGACTGCAGCTCAGACAATCTAAAAATAATTAAATTCTGAAATAACTTTATAGGATTTTAAAACACAATGACTAAATTATTTTGCATTTAACTTAATTGTGGTTATACCTACATCATAAATTAGTATCATGTATTTATTATAGTTTTTATCTAAAAAAATAATTAAAATAATTTATTTTGGATTATGGCATGTTTGTCTCTCAGTACTGCCCAGTTTCTATGATGAGCAACTATCAACCCTGAAGCATTTGCCAGTCTGTGCGGTTTTATGTTTTCATAAAATGTTTCATGTGTTTTGAGTGCAGGAGCTGCTGCGGTTGTTCGGCGTGCCGTTTTTGGTGGCTCCCATGGAGGCCGAGGCTCAGTGCGCGGCGTTGGACCGCGCCGACCAAACAAACGGGACCATCACAGACGACTCTGACGTGTGGCTGTTTGGAGGACGACACGTTTACAGGAACTTCTTCAGCCAGAACAAATATGTTGAGCACTACCAGTACAGCGATCTGCAGAGCCAGTTAGGTCAGTGGTTTCTGCCATGTTGGGCTGTGTTTTGGCCTGAAGTGAAAGAATAGTGGAATAGCAGAGATTAAATTGATGAGCTAATGAACACATTGGAGAATGTACTTATTTTTTGGGTAAAGATAGATAATCTATCAGGGTTCCTTCTCCTTATGAAGTGTGACGGCGCCTGTCTTTGCCAGGTCTGGACAGAACAAAGATGATCAATCTGGCTTATCTGCTTGGAAGTGACTACACAGAGGGTGTTGCAGGAGTGGGATATGTTACTGGCATGGAGATACTAAATGAGTTTCCAGGGCCGGGACTAGAGCCACTAATGCAGCTTAGGTTTGTTTTTTTTTTTTTAGCCCTAACAAAGTAGAGGAACAGATTTATATTAAAGAGCAATTATATTCTCCATTTTTGTCCCTGTAGTAAATGGTGGTGTGAGGCTCAGGAGAAGAAGCGTCTGACCGATAATCCCAGGGATACGAAGGTGAAGAAGAAGCTGAGGGAACTGAAACTTCAGCCTGGCTTCCCCAACCCTGCGGTGGCTCAGGCTTACCTTCAGCCTGCTGTTGATCAGTCCCAGGCCTCCTTCAGCTGGGGCCGCCCGCAACTCGACTTGATCAAAGAATATCCTTTTGTTTCTGCAGCCATTTTACATTAAAGTTACAGCGGAACATTTTTTTTATTGCATATTTATGTAACAAATCTCATTTAAGTTACTTATGATCTTAATTACTTATTTAAGTACTTCATTTTTTGTTTATTCATATTTAATGTTTTAAGTAATCAGCTGTTAATACGACCACAAAACTAAACTACAACTACTACTTCTCCTTGTATTTCTGTTTTCTTTGACCACTTCGTCACGTTCTGTCTGAGTCGTTTTGGCTGGAGCAGCAGAAAGACGGAGGAGACTCTCCAACCTGTGATCAAACAGCTCAACAACCAGCAGGTATCTGAGAGACTTTACTCACCTTGACGGGCTACCACCATGTTTGATTGCTTTATCATCAGTGATGTAGCTGTTTCTGCTGATATGACATGAGACCAACGCTCCTGCTACTACTTTCTGAAACTATAAAGGGTTTACATAACTAATGATTAAGTTGTGCTTAAAGTGTGAACAAAGTTTACAACTCCTTCATTGATCCTGTGAAGCAGGATCAATGCTAGCATTTTGCTAATAAGAAGCTAAGAATTAACTCCTTAAATAACAGATTGTCCTATTTGCCGTCTATATGGGGCTCAAGGTAATTCCAATGGTTGGAAGGTTAAACAGCTGGGAGGGAATTAAAAAGGGCCAAAAGTTTAAAGGGCTAAAAATGACAGATTTACTGTTAAATAAATTTAAAACATTAAAAGTAACAAATAATTTAAAAGAAATATGTAACTTTGACATCTTTACTTTTTTAAGTGTATTTTTGCATAACTTTGGCTGTGCTCATACAAAATGCATCAAATTAACCATTTGCTTCAAGTTTTGAAATGCATTTTGCATAATGCTTATTTTCCTGCAACCTTTTGTTGAATAATCATTTCCATTCAATTCTCAACTATTTTAAAATCAATAAAAATATTGTTTTCCATTAGGTAACAATATGTTCTCATGTATTGTAAATTTACTGTAAATGTACATATGTGGCATGGGAATAAAACCTATTTGCACAAAAATAGGAATCAACATTGATGCTATTTTTTTGGTTCTCTTGGAGTCTGACAAAAACCCAAATAGAAAAATAATCAATTTCCTGTTCTTTACTAAAGAAAAAAACAGACTTGCTTTTGATCAATAAAACTGACATTTTAATATGTAAATATAATCTTATATATTGTAAGGGATGAAGTTAAGGAATGTATTAAAAAAAACTCTTGCTCTTTTTCACTTTAGACTCAGCTCCGAATAGATTCATTCTTCCGTCTGGAGCAGCAGGAAAAGCAGGCGATCCGCAGCCAGCGACTCCGCCGAGCCGTCACCTGCATGAAGAGAAAGGAGAGGGAAGGAGGAGAAGGTGAAAGTAGTGAGGAAGAACTGCCTTCTCCATCCAAATCCAGGAAAGAAAATCTAAAAAACACAGAAGGACAGAAAGAAGAGGAGCCCCCTGTGACAGGTGGAGGTTTCTTAGTTCCAAAGTCGAATTCGGAATCTCCTTTTACATCCCTCAGAGATTTCTGTAGTCCAGGTCAGGAATCCTTCACAGCAACAGCTGCTCACCAGTCTACTAAAAAACTACCTCAGAAGGCCAGCAGGAAGAGCAGCAGCAGCTCCGGTGAAGACAGCGACGAAGGCAGGGCCGTTGCGATGGTTACAGCCCGATCTGTGTTTGAGGCCAACAGACGAGGCCGAGGAGGAAAACGCACAAGAGGAAGAGGAAAGAAGCTTTAAGACACTCAACTTTTACATAAATGTTCTCAAAACTTGCGATACTAAATGTGAAACCAGCTGAAAATTTCTGAAAATAAATTACCAGAGTTTTCTGTAAAATGCATTATGTATTTTTTTTATAAACACTGAAGCTACTGGGAATATTTTTTTACTACTTTGGAGATAGGAGAGAAATGTTAGTCTGCATTAAAAAAAGTATTTTTTTCTTAAGTATGTGTCAGATTACATTTCTTTTTCTGCTATATCAACACTAACAAAAGTTCAAGTCTAATGTATTATACTCATCTAACCTCATTATCCATACACCTTAAACAGAAGGTTTAAGGTGTATGGATACAGCCAGACACATCTCTTTATGTAAAACAAAATGCTTGTATAAACAGAAACAGGTTTTTAAATGAATAATAAATAACCACAAGCTACAACCCTGGTGTAAAAATTAAGGAGAATAATATTTATTTTTAGTATTTAATTCAGTCCCTTATAATCAAAACATGCTGCCACCCATCGTTCTTGTCCATTAACAGTGCAGCAGCTGCTGCTGTCAGTCAGCTTTCTGCTTTAGACAGGGCTTTAAGCTTGACCAGAGGGAACTTGAAATATGGGCAGAATCACAGGCTCTACATGGGATTGTCAGACGAGGACATTTTAAACACTGAGTTTGTGTGTAACCTAAAACCACAGAGGGTTAGAAATAACAGCCCCTTCAAGATCAGCATCCACGGTGACCCACATCTGAAAGTGCTTCACCTTTGACCACAAGACGCATACTGTGGTTGGCTCGTGTAAGGTAACATGTCCTGTTTAGGGTGTGCTTTTCCTCCTTCAGACATGGACGCTCGGCAGCCCAAAGCCATGGAGGACTCCAGCACTAAACAAGGCGGTAAGAATTTGGACTTGTGTTCTGAACCCTTTATTTATTTACTCTCTGTCTAGTCCCACTTCATATGCTGTAAATGAACTATCAATTGTTCTTTCTGGAGAGGCAGTTGTGCTGAAGCTGGAATTTTCTGCAATCATGTCTGCATGAAGTGAAAACAGAAAGAGGGTTTAAACTGCGTAAGCACTCCACAAGCTTGGCATTGTCACAGAGGGCTTTCCTGACCTTTTATCTAAAGCAGCATTGCATAACGCAAAGTTGTGGGTTGGATGCTCTCATGTCAACGCTCTCATGCAGCCAACGCAGCTCAGAGGGAGATGACAAGGCTCTGTGTGATTCACAGAGCTAAGAGTCAAACATTATAAAAAAAAGTCAAGAAAAAACGCATCACTTTTGTTTTCCTGATTAAAGTTTGTGGTACTTTTGCACCTCTTTTATCTGACATATGTCACTTGAAATGTTGAAAGACAAACTTACCTAATGCACAGAAATCCTCTTTCTTTTTCAGACTTTATCTTATTAGAACAAAACATGTCAATGCGAGAGGGATATTTAGATGTTTGTGATAGACAACCCCTCTGGGTTGCAAGGAAGAAAGTATATAGTTTTCTAATGCTTTTACAAATAAAATTTTACGATAGTCATTTGTATCCAGTCAGTCCCCTTTGCTTTGATACCCCCAAATAACATCCAGTGGTTTTGACTTTAATAGTTTTAATGAAGCAAAATGTGAGAAAGGTAAATGTATTAACAGATAAGACATTGATACTTTTACAAGCTACTGTATAACACTGAGCAGGTAATCCTAACCTGCAGGAAGAAGCAAAGAAAGCTTGAACAGGATGTTACACAGTTTGGCCTCAAAAAGGTTTTACGAGTCAGGAAATCACATAGCAAATTTGTGTTACTTGTAAAATGTATGAAAATTCAGTCACTGTTAATGTGATTACTCTTCTCATCCTGTGTTGTTTGACTGCGAACATGTCTATTCCTCTCTTGTTCATTTTTGTCATCATGGCGTCATGGTTTGACTAAAATAATTTAACAAAGATACTTTTCTTTACAGTTGCCAAAGAGGATGTCACTGCGGATGCAGAGCTGGCCAAAGCCATCATGTCTCGGCAATTCCATCCATCAACCATCGGTCCTGAGACATGGGAGGGATACATCTTCTCTGATCAGGAGATACGGATCAAAGAATCCACAGACCTCTATGGGGCCGTACTCTGGCCCTCGGTGCGGTCTTACCCTCAGTACAGTAAACTATTAGGACAAGAAACAAAATATTTAGTTAATCTAAAAAAAGGGTTCACATATTAATCTGTAATATTTATCTCTGGGAAAAGAAACCAATTTATTACTCACCCCCCCAAAAATACTGTTTTTTGTAAAACAAAGGATGTCAACACAAATGGTTATTCTGAAGAAAATGTGTTCTGGTCTCCAAATAACTGCATTTTAGACTAATGTGTCCAAAAATATATATTAAAAAATCCAGGACTTCATTTTTATTTTATCTGTAAGACTTTATCTTGCCTTAACATTTTTCTTAAAGAGCAAAAGTTTTGTACTTCCACACCTTCCATAGAAGTTAAAAAGTTAAAGTCATGAAGTCTCTGAAATAGTGACAAAAGCAGTCTTTCTGTTCAATCTCACCATGTTTTCTTACTTCAACTGTCAGGAGCACACTAAATGTCACCAAACTAAATGTTTGAGGTTTAAACACACAGACTTATTCTTGCTGTTGACCGCTCCCATTAACCAGAAGTGTATTTTCCTCCAACAGGCCATGGTGCTGTGTCATTTCCTGGAGACCAACCAAGACAAATACAACCTGGTCCATAAGAATGTGATTGAACTGGGAGCCGGAACTGGGCTTGTCACCATTGTTTCCAGTCTGTTGGGTACTCCAATAAACCAATAAAAATCTGGTGATTTGCATGGATGTGATCATACTTTCAGTTTACCTTGTAATTACTTCTCACTGTCTCTCAGGTGCTAAAGTAACATCCACAGACCTGCCAGATGTGCTGGGGAACCTCCAGTACAATGTTACACGCAACACCAAGGGCAGATGCAAATACATCCCTCTGGTACATTTTGTTTTTAACACAGTTATAACGCAGTTAAATTACCCAATGCAAGTTTAATTTACAATTTGAGACAATAAAAACAAATGTAAAATGAAACTCAAAGTCTAATTTGGAATCTATCAAATCACTCTAATATTTTAGTGCAAATAAAATAAAGCTTTAAAGCATCGCAAAAAATGCATTTTTGGCTTTCAATTGTTTAATAGGTTTACTGACTCTCTCCAGGTCATGGAGCTCATCTGGGGTCAGAACGTGGCTGAACGTTTCCCTCGTGCTACACATCGTTTTGACTACATTCTGGCAGCTGACGTGGTGTATGCACATCCTTACCTGAATGAGCTTATGGAGACCTTCGACTACCTCTGTCAGGACGGCACTCAAATACTGTGGGCCATGCGTTTCCGGCTGGACCCGGAGAACAGCTTTGTGGACCGCTTTCAGCAGCGTTTCCACCTTGAGGAGCTGTATAACCTGCCCAGTCTGAGTATAAAACTGTACCGAGCCTGGAGGAAGGACAGCAGGGCCGAGGACCAAACAGAGGCCGTATGAGATTAAGAACACACAGGACACTGAATACTGAATCTGGGTCTCAAAAATCATATTAAATGGCATCAGCAGCAATTGTTTGGGTGTTTGCAGGCCTGCCAAAAAATATGACGGACATGTGCAATTAACTGTTTACAATGTTCTCAGCACACAGGTCAAGCTACTTTATTTCATTTGAAAATCAAAGGTATAAATATTTCAAATAAATTCTACAACTTTGTATGTTGTTGTGTGTAATTTATTAAGAGATCCATCCTAATGGGGATAAGTGTGTGTCTCTGTGTTGCCTGTTTCACTACAAATTCACTGAGCATTGACAATGTATGAAGAAACTGGTCAATAATCTAAATAATTTATTCAAAGCTTGCTGGTTGCTGCTGCAATACCCAACTGCTTAAAGTCAAACTGATGGACAGAGATTCTACTTCAGGACTTCCTGGTAAAGACCAGAATTCATGATTTCATTAATTCATTTTCTGTGACTTTTCTGGGTTTCTGAAGCAGCAAAGCAGCCCCAGATCATCACACTATCTTTTTCTTCTGGAATGCAGAATTAGATTTGGAACATGTAGAGCACTTTTTAAAAAGTTCTCCTCTTGTCTTTTTAGTTCAAGTATTTTTCCAAAATTTTATTTTATGAAGATTGAAATGGTAGTCCTGTTGCCTGAGCTGCACAGTGACGCAGTTAGTAGTACTATTGCATTACAGCAAGAAGGTTCTAGTTTGAAACACGGCCTGGAGTTTGATGTTCTCCCCAGGTTCTCCAGTTTCCTCCCACATTCCAAAAACATCACTGTTAGGCTATGTCTGAGGTTCATTATCCCTAGATGCGTGTGTGTGCGTGTGTGTGTGTGTGTGTGTGTTGTGTGTGTTTGGGTGTTTGTTCTGTGTTGGACTGGTGGCATGTCCAGATCGCACCCAGTCTCTTGCCCCATGACTGCTAGAGAATATACCCTTCAAGGACAAGCAGATACAGACAATGACATGTTAAAACACAACTTTTACAAACATATGAATCATTTTGAGATCCAATCTTATTCCTGAAGTTATTTTTGAGTTATTCTATTAGTTGACTAAAATGATAAAGGTCATAGTTTAGCAGCTCAACACTTTTAGGAGGTCAAATTAAATGTCATACCCATAATACCCTTAATTTGGCTCTATGTATGCCACTTCAGTAACTTGAACACCAATGCTCTGCCCAATTTCTTCCATATTTTGGAAACTCACCAGTTAGTTTATTATATTGGAAAGAGAAAGTTCGAGTCAGCCTCTATAAATGTAACCGGTTAAATCTGATACGTTAATGATTCCAAATCCTCCAAGGTTTTCGGGGTTGCTTTCTGTCCTGCCATTCCTGGTGGTTCTGGTGGATGTGTGTCTCTGAAACCACAGGAGTGTTGAAGAGCTGGATTAAAGGGATGCAGGGTATCTAAGCTGGTGGGCAGTAAATACCTCCACCTTTGTCAAGACAAATAAAAACCCAACAGCTGAAGCCTGTATGTGGCCTTATAGGAATATCCGCTCACTTCATCTCTCTTTTCACAGCCTGTTAATACTAACAATCCTCTCACAGAAACACAACGCTGGAATTCTGCTTGTCATCAGGCTAAATAAAACTTCTAATGTTTTATCAAACTTAGCCTGCTACACAAAATCAGCCGGTCACTGACTTTACAACAACAACAACAGAACAACCAAAATCCAGGATTTAAAGTGAGATTTAGATTATAATTCATGATCCTAGTAGATGACGCAGTGAGGTATGTCTGATGTTGTTGACATTAGAGCCCCCTTATTTTCTCCAGGGCTTGATACGTGTAGGATGTAGTCCAGCCTGATCCTGTTACCCTCTATCTCTGCTGAAGCAATTGAGGCCATTGCAGGAAAAGCGAGCAAGAGGCATGAAGGCATCCCAGACTACGTGACTAATTTTAAATAGACTATTTGTTTGGACCACTGACCCACCCCTGTGTTAGGGCAGCTTTGCAAAAATAAATGTTTACTGACAGAAATTAAAGTTACTCTACACCTTTTTTTGATATGGGTAATGTCTCTTGTTTTAAAAGCAACAAAAAATAATTGCTTTTTCCGTCACAAGTAACAGTTTTAAATCACGCTTTGAAGGTGTTGATTTTCCACGAAGGACGAGTTTATGTGATTGTCATCATGGCACAATAATGCAGGTAACTTCTTCTATCATGACATATTCGGTGTATATCAGTCTCTGCTTCTGGGTGTCAAATGGAGTCAACAAGTCAGTGACATCACCCACTCTCTGCCAAGATGCTATCATGTCAAACACAAATCATATCCTGGGTTGGTTTTCTGCACAGTGAAAACCTGGGCTATGTCTTTCTGTGTTTTTTTTTTCTATTAGATAGAGTCAACTGATTAAAATGGTTGCGCCACCATAATTTATTAGGGCTGTTCTGAACCTAAACAACTGTAATTTTTTGTAGGTGTAGCATTCCTCCTTTTTATATCAGATTATTTTAAGGGTTAGGGGCACTCGCTGTCTGGTTCTCTGCAGATGGACCACCAGCAGACACGTCTTGAAGAAAAGATTCAGTTTACTTGACCTGCCCTTCTTCCTGTTCGCTCCTCCTCCATCTCCTCTCTGTTTGTGCATTTGAAACTTTGTACCCTCTGCTCCTCTACGAGGTTTATTCCTAATGAGCACAGCTCTAAAAATACCCTTCTGCCCTTGTAATGATGATGGGAGTGTCCTGTTGGATGCTGAGCCTCTATAACATCGCCGTCCATCGTGTCCAGACACAGTTGAGGTGCTCTTCCATGGGAAATAAAGCAGAATTGGATCACAACTAACAGGTAATAAACCAGAATAAAACATTTTGCTATAATTATAAAAGTAACGATAGAAATACAGCTCAGATGAAGAAAAAAGAAACTAATTTAACATTGTTTTAACCATAGTTATGTTTACCCTCATAATAATTACAAATTCAAATTAAATAAAAACTACCTTCTTTCTAACAACACAAAGGATTTTTATATGGAAACTTTGTGTTCACCGTTTGCGGAAGAAACAAGCTTTGCCAGAACAGAGGAGGAAGATGAGGCTGAAGAAAATGAGGAGGAGGATAAAGGTAACTGTAACCAATGTGGTTTCTTTGTTTGACTCACTCCATAATAGATCTGAAACTATCATTTTTATTTCTTTCTTTCAGATGATGCACAAACAAAGGAATCAGCTGACGGGAAACAACGACTGGCAGCCTGGGCTCCGTCTTTTTACTGCAGAATGAGCAAAGAGGTGTACAGCTATGCTGGCCATGAGATCGTTATAGAAGAGGGTCTTGACTCATTTGCAGGCATGATATGGCCGGGGGTGAGTGTGCTGGTGCTGGTTCTGAGGTTTTATTTTTTATAAAACCCGACCTACTGTGGAGACGGTGGAGAAGTCTAAGCCAGCCATGCTTCCCTTTAAAAACATCATCAAGAGTTAAAGAGCTCTCACAGCTTCAGACTTTTGATTTTGCCACTTAATGTTCATTGTAGAGTCAGTGAAGGTTATCCACTCTGCACTGTGGCATTGCAAAATGTTCAGAAATGTTTTGACTGAAAAAGCCACGAGTACCTCGCCAATTCTCTGCATCCCAGTGTAACACAGAAAGGAAAAAATCTACAATTTATATGTCCTTTTCTACAGTAAGTTAGAGGACTATAATGTCATGTTTGGCTGTAACTTATTAGCTATTAAACTAAAGTTATTTATGCTATATTGAACATTTGGATAGTTGTTACATTATATGTTTTACTTTGCAATCATTCTTTGGGTTTGCACACTGACAGTGGGATTATTGCTGTTTCGTCCAGGCTTTGGCTCTCTGTCACTACCTTGACACTCACCGTGACCAAGTGAATCTCGTGGACAAAGCCGTCCTGGAGATTGGAGCTGGAACTGGTCTCGTGTCTGTGGTGGCGACACTTCTCGGTATGAGTGAATCTGAATCTGTTTGCATTGACTGACAATGAACACATGCGATTGCTTTGACGGGTCAACCACCTGTTTTTTCAGGTGGTTGGGTCACAGCAACAGACCTTCCAGAGGTTCTGAGCAACACTAGAGCCAACCTGTGCAGGAACACCAGGGGTCTCTGCAGACACACACCCCAGGTGGCACCTTTGTCCTGGGGCTACGACCTAGAGAGCACCTA
>CAEGAE010069748.1:0-28945 GCA_903067095.1 Girardinus metallicus | reverse complement strand
TATATATATATATATATATATATATATATATAACCCTATGTTGTTTAAACCAATATCATGTTGACGCTATCAGCAGAATCTGATTCCTAGAAATCAATCTGACATTTAAAGACATGTAATAACAATGAAACCACAGGTCTAATGTTTTACGGAGAAGCAAAACTTTCAGTGCATTTCCACACATATTGAAACATGAAACTACATCATCACTCAGCAGATAATGTCTCATGAAGAGAAACTGCAAAGTCCAAGAATGTTTTTCAGTCCAATGCAACAGAGAGCAATCGTGTTTCTGTGCCCTCCTCACATCGTCACACAGCCTGAAGGTCCCCTCAGTCTGACTCCCACATATGGAATGATACAGGGCATTAGCAATTCATGTGATTTTCATCTGGAGAGCAGACGCTTAGAGTCCATCCCTTCCAGTTGTGCCCCGGCTGGAATCCAAAGTGCATGCCTAACTGGACTATCCTCCACCCCCATTCCACTGTCCGGCTCTAACGGACAGAGGATAGTGCTGTAACTGCACTACAGAAGCACTTTTGTATTTTGTGGATTGCCAGTAATTTTTTCCCCCTGCATTGTTGCTTCTCCGTCATATTTTATTCAACAGCCCCGAGACCCTTTTGGTCAGCCTGCCGGTCGCTGTTGGTGTTATGAGAGTTGGGTGGGCGAGCGTCGCTGTTGCTTTCTCTCCTTGCTGTGCCCCATTGAAGAATGTAAGCCAACATTAGCATGAAAACACTCAACACTTTGGTAAAATTTAACTTTAACTGACCCCTGTGGACTGAGCTACAAAGGCAAAACAAGAATAATGTATTACTGACACACTTTTTTAGACCAAGCGCCAAGGCGTTTGTAAAAAAAAGTACAACTAACTACGACTTTCTGGGTAAAACAGTTCTAATGAAATTGTTTACACCACAGCCGACCATACTTAGAATCTCCATTTCCAAGAGTTCTCACTCCCAAAAGAGAATCAGTGGTGTGTAAATTTTCTAGTATATTCCTGACGACACAGAGGAATGACAGTTTTATTACTGCATGTGAATTAAAACCACTTCATTGCTGTTCAATGGATACGGTAGTCTAATCTTGTGTTTTTAATTGTAATCATATGATAAATTCAAACACAAAAAACACAACGTATTTACTGACACTCTGTTTTCTGTGGAGAAAAACCAGATTATAAAAAAATAGCTTACTTTTACAAATCACCTGCAACAACTGTTGAGAATGCTCTTTATCCTATTCCACTTGACACTTTTTTACTGATTTGGATTTTTGAGCATTCCTCTTCGCACAATGCTGCTAGATTGTCCAGAGTCCACGTCCCGGTCGAATGTGTCGTCCTCTTTAGCTCAGAGGATTTTTTTCCAGCTTTGTACTGCAAAGAATCAGGAGAAAGATGTGTCTGTTTTCACATTTCTATATTGATTTAGTCATAATTTGAATCATCATCACCATATGAAAAACACAATGAGAACCCATTTTCTTATTTTCTGGTATCTCAGCGTTCAAGTGAACCACTCTAAAAGTACCTAAAGACTACAGAAAAGAAAAAAAAAGTTTTACTGGCATCATCTCCAAACAAGCAGCTGTTACGAAGACTTTGCCACACCAAGACGTCACATTTACCGCGGTTTCCTAAAGCTGAGATTCATTGATTTATTTTCATTATTTTCCTCTGACCTGATCATGGTGCAACATGATGGCGACAATGAGAAGCTCCTAGTTTCATCTTCCTCCACGGAGGAAGATGTTCTTGTGTGTGAGTGATTCCTCCTCTCACAATCTAAAACCATCCACATTCGATTAACTGTTTACTTTAAATTGTCTTCTATACTATCATAACTGATAGTATATTAATGGCAACGGTCTTAGGTAAAAAAAAAACCAGACCTCTGCCTTATTTAAATGGCTTATTGTCCTTTCTATCTTACAGAAGGACTAAGGCAAACATCTGGGCTTTAAAGCCCAGAAAAGCAAACATGTCAAGGATTGGAAAGTTATTAAGACACTCTTGTTAACAGAAGCGGTGTAGTATGAATTACAAAATGATTAGGTTCCATTTATTGTACAGGAGTTGTTATGAATGACAAAGATTTTGCATAAATATTTCGGAAAGACAATCAAAAAAAAACAGAAAAAAAAAAATCATACGCAGATTTTTTTCTAGACATTTCATCATGGAAATATGCTGCTATAGTGAGAGATTAATTAAGCTCAATATTTTAACACATCTTTACCTTGTATGAAAGATGCTGTACTCAGTCGTAATCTGGTAACAAATATAGCATTTTCCCTAGACGTTAAGAAGTAAGCCTTGCTTGCACAGTGCGAAACACACCAAAACACATTTAACATATGTGCCATTTTATTTACAAACTGCATCTGCAAGCAACGAGAATTAGTGATATCAACATTTCTGGCTCACAGTCATTTATGAGGAGAAACGTAAAAAAAAGACAATGAAAAAAAAACCAACGTCTCCTAAGAATAACAATTGCTTCTGTGAAAAATATATATTTGTCATAAAATGTGGGCTTTGTATATAAAACAATATAAAGACAAATACCAGTTATTTCATTTTACCTTGAAATAATTCAAGGTAATGATTTCTGTTAGAGAAAACCAGTAACTGGTGCTGGTTCCATTAAAACGCATCTCAAGAGGGGAAAGGCGTGCGATGCAGTAAGGGTAGACGCACATTGTTTGCAGCCGCTCAGCCCCACAAGAGAACGGCTGCAGGTCTCACCTCTTGCTTTCCTTTCCACAAAATGTACATTAGACATGGAGAAGTTGGCACTCTATTAAACAATGGATGTTTATCTAACAGTATGAACTACAGTAATACTTTATATATACTCAATTTTGTACAATATATCAACTCTGTAAGTAAGCCTACTTAAATGATTGATGAAGGCTTGTTAAAATGGTACTTAATCAGATTTCTGCGTTTTATTTGTCCCACTCTACTTCCTCTATCAATTGTTTTCTATCTTGAACACAATTAAGGGTTATCATATGGCATTTAGCCGAAAGTTAAGGAGAATAGAAAAGCCAATAGAAACCTATAAAAAAGGCTCATAAAAAGATGGCTTTTAAAACTATAAAAACGTACAAAGAAAAGGAGTCGCACTATGTGGAACTTTTTCCAAAGTGCCTCCCGAAACAAAGTCTTCTGTTGATCAAGTTGCAGCTTCGTGTTTTGCTCGTGGAGGGGAATCCACTCCACACTCAGTCTCTGCTGCCACTGTGACTTCAAGGCATCCATTTGAGTTTAAGCGATGAACTTTGCATTAGCTTCTCCTTGTATCTCTTTTTAAGTCAAGTCTGCCAAGGCTAAATCATCTGCAGACCTGCTGCACTTGACTGATTAGCTCTCCAAAGCGATCAAAGAGCCCGTCCACCCAGGCTCCGTTCTCCAGGCACTTTTGGACAGTCTCCTCCTGCCCCAGGTTGCCAGCCCGCACCCGCAGCGACGCAATCTACACGACAGAAACAAACAGAATCTGAGGAGCAGCATGCAGGAAATGTTTCCAGATCAATTTGTGTCGGTTTGATCAAAATCGCGTAATAATAAACAAATTTAGCAACCAGCAGAAACTGCAAGCGATTCCTCACCTCGTCCTTACACATGAGGTATGTGTGGTATTTGTAATGCTGCAAAGAGTGGTACAGAGAGAACCACTGAGTTTTCTGCTGCTCCACTGTATACTCCTAGAAGGTTGAAAGGTGATGTAAGAAGAGCAATACAGAGCAAAAATAGGAAAATATTGGCTTCAGTATTAAATAATCTAGAACAGCAACAAATTAACAACTCAAAACTTAGAAGCTCCTAGATGATTACAATGTTATTCCAAGCAGTTATCAAACACACACATGTTAAAAAAAATCTGTTTAAAACTGAAACTCATTGAGGTTCATTACATTTAGAGGGTCATATTTCAATAATTTGTGTGCAATACTATATAGTATATAGTATTGCACATATATACAAATTAAATGTCACACACATATAAAATTTTTCTCTCATCACACACAAAATATTAAAATTGCGCATACACACTAATAAAATATCACACAAGCATACTATTTTTTTTCTCACACGCATTCATAAAAGACTAAGATTTCACATATAAACTAATAAAATATAGACTCACCTTTTGTATGTGTGAGAGTGATGTCACGAAAGAGGCGGGGCATAATTCGGAGATCAGATCGCGCATGCGTTGATACGACAGTTACGTCAGCTTCAAGTTGGATATTAGAGCTACACGGTGTTAGCTGCTTTTAGCTCAATGCTAATCCGATTTTTGAACGCTAATTTCGGCCAGTCGTTCTCTACCGCTCCTTCCTCAAGCGCTCGGCGGTTCACTTAGGGCTTACTCCGGTGTAAAAAACGGAGTAAGCGGCCTTAGAACCGGAATAAGCCCTAAGCGAACCTTCAAGCGCTTGAGGAGGGAACGGTAGAGAACGTCTGGCCGAAATTAGCATTCATAAATCGGATCAACCTTGAGCTAAACGCCGCTTACTCCGGCTCTAACGCCTTACCCCGGTGTCAGAGACATAAGTGACCCTCCAGCGCTTGAGGAGGAAGGGGAGCTAACGCTGGAGTAAGAGGAGCTAACGCCGGACGAAGCGGTGCTAACGCCGGAGTTAGAGGAGCTAACGCCGGACGAAGCGGAGCTAACGCTGGAATAAGGCATTAGGGCCTTACGCCGGAGTAAGAGGAGCTAACCCCGGACGAAGCGGATCTAACACCGGAGTACAGACCTAAGTGAACTTCCGAGCGCTTGAGGAGGGAGCGGGAGAAAACAGCTGGCCGAAATTAGCGTTCATAAATCGGATTAACCTTGAGCTAAACGCTGCTTACACCGTGGAGCTCCTATATCCAACTTGAAGCTAACGTCACTGTGGGACCAACGCATGCGCGATCTGATCTCCAAATGATGCCCCGCCTCTTCCGTGACATCACTCTCACGTACAAAAGGTGAGTTTATATTTTATTAGATTATATGTTCAATCTTAGTCTTTTATGTATGCGTGCATGATATTTTTGTAGTGTATATGCGCAATTTTAGTATTTTGTGTGAGAGAAAAATTGCATACGTATGACATTTTAATAGTATATATGTGCAATTTAAATATTTTTTTTGTGTATTAGTTTTTAGTAATGTGTGAGAGATAAAACATAGTTTTCGTCCTAAACGGCCCCTCATAGGGGAGCAATAGGAGATATTTACGGCACCATGTCACACTCAGAAATTCATCTACCAGCCATGTACGATGCGCTTCGCCACCCGTTTGCTCAGACCGGGATCTGAAATTTATTGTGCGGTTCGTCCGTAAAGCTACACTTACGGACCATCAACTACTCAGCCACCCGCCATGTTTAGTCTATGCGCTCACCTGTATAAATACTCCCGCAGCCTCTTCCCAATGTTCAGTTGCCGTAACTCCGGGAATCGCGCCGGTCATTTTAAAGATGCTTATTGGTCCCCAAAACGATGAAAACCCGGGCGTTATCATAAATCAATAAAATCCCCCCTAGCCGAACTTAAAGATGGGACGTTATACCGCTAACACTTAGCTTTCGTCAACAACTCAGAGGCGGAAGTGAGAGCGCTGTGCAACGCAAGTAATGTTCCTGCCGGAACACGGTGCGCTAAATAATAAACATAAATTAACGAAGATTCGAGGCAGGTAAATTTTCCTCGAGGAATTTTAATAATCGAGGTACTCGAATCAATCGAGGAATCATTTCAGCTCTACTTGAATCCGACATAGAAGAATAAGTTAAACACTTGTAACTAGCAAACTAAATGTTATGGATACTTCTTCTTGAAATTCCCTTTAGACAAATAGGACAATAGAATCCCAACCTAATCCTTGGAGCTTTTTCTCTTGTAAATTTTAGATGTTTCCTTGCTTCAGTATACTTATTTAAAGTTGGCTGGCTATTGACAAGCCTGGTCACACCTTCATAACAAGCTGCTGAGATATAAATCCCTTTTAATAGGGCGTTAGAGAAGAAAAACCTCTGAAATAGGGAGCAGTATGCCTGGGGATAGGGGTTGGAGGGCAGGAATGCAGGAGAAGGACAACTGGTGGTGCTGCGCCCTCTCCTGGACAAATCACGTAATAAAACATTATGCTAAAGGACGAACATGTCTGACCTGAGGCACTTTGTTTGGCAACTTGTAGGACTTCATCGTCTTCTTGTTGTAAGCCCTCCCACTGAGACGTACCTTAAAGGCTGGGGTTTCCCCATCCTTCTTCAGCTCAGTCACCACTGAGATCTCCGGGAAGCTGTCTAGAGCTGTCTAAAAAACAATAAAAAAAAAAAAACTCTGCTAAGTTAAAAAGGCAAAACAGGTTTGTATATGTGCCTTTTAGCTTTGTTCACTGAGGCAGATGTGTAAGGTTAATAGAAAAACTCACCTTTAAGACCTGCCCTATGTGCAGTTTGTTAAGCAAGCGTTTCCTGATGTCAGTGATTATCCCATCTACTTTCTTCATATGCGGCAGCAGCAACTCATCTGTTATAAAACACATGAACAACACTCTAAACCCCAACTAAGAGTAGTCAAATGACTTTGGAAATGTAGATCACAAACCATTTGCCCTCTCTAGTGCTGCCATCACATCTTCATCCAAAGCAACACTAATAAGAAGCTCAACAAAGCTTTTGAAAGTCTCTTTCGTAGTGCGTGTGTTGAGGAGCCTTGAAGCAAATGGAGGGTTTAACTCTGAAGTGTAACAGAAACGTAGAAAAATTCAGGAAACAGCAAAGAGAAATAAACGAATACAAATTCAAGTTAAAGTTAAATGAGAAATCCAAATAATTCTGTAAAACAAAAGTATATTCTCAAATCCTCCTCGGTACCTTCTTCTGCAGATGGTCCTGAGGGGGTGGGTGAAAACTCCTCCTTCCATTTCTTCCTCTTCTTGGGCGGCGGTTCTGCCCGTGGCTTCACTTGTTTGGGGCGGGGCTTATGGTTCTGGGGAGCTGATGAAGGTGGATCTGTCAGGCCCAGCAAAGCTTTCATCTGAATAGCCCTGTGAGACAGACAGAGAGAGAAAGAGAGCAGTTGCACAACTGAAAAGTCATTCCAACAAATGTATGAAATTAGATTGATCAACTTACTTTAGTGAACTCATAGGCTTGCTGCGCGGTTTCCGACTACAAACTCTCACAAACTCCCTTTTGTTAACCGTTTCCAGAAATTTCACATACACTCTCTTATACATCGTCTTTGCATCACCAAAGTATCCAAGGTACTGCAGTGCAAAGGAAAAAGGGTCACATGTTGAGAGGAGACAGAGTATTTGAATCCTTGTGCATCCATAGACAGATTTAACTCACACTGTTTGTGGCAGAAAACACTCTCTTCCCATCTTTCAGCTCAGGCACAAATTTCTGCAGCAGTGCTTTCTGGACCTTCCAAATAGCTGGAGGCTCCACTCCTGCCCTCATTGTGACCTGAAGTCGTGCAAAAGATGTAAAAGAAGGATGACTTCAAGACAGCAAATTAAATTATGAAACAAAACAAAAAAGACATGTAATTAATTGAATCTCATTAACCTTAGATAAGTTGAGCTTTTGGTGTACGAACACTTAGCTGAAGCCATGATGGCCAAAGAACTTTACCAAGGCAAAATGTGGGTGGCTGATAGACTCGCACCAAACAGCAATAAAATATTAAGCTTAAACACACTTATGCAATCTTGTTAGTGTAACTTTTCATGTTTATTATTTCTCCATATCAGATTTGTTAGTTTTTCTGTTGAATTATACTGGATATTTGTCACAAAAAGAGTGAAACAAGTTTTGAAAAATTATGACCTAATTTTTTTCCACATGACCTAAAATGACCTAAACCATTCTGTGCTATCAGGGGTTTGTCAATGCTGTGATCTAATGTGCTACAACACAACAAATCTTTGCAGTTTATGCATTAAGTGGGAGAAGGTAAATGGAATGATTTTTTTAAATATTCTGTTTATGATTCTATAAATTCCACCAGATGTAGCTGGTGTTTAGTCAGCACTGGATTGGTCAAAGGTCCAACATGATGTCTGGATGCCGCTTTAGTTTGTGGAGACCTGTTTTTTGGATGCCAGATCTCTGATGAGTGTTATTAAACAGAGCGGCAGGCAGGAGTCACGTGCATAGTTTGTAATACTAAAGGAGCAGAAGAACAACTCTGATTCTCAATGTTAAACTTCAAATACCTTAAAGGTTTCAATATCCTCATTCCTGATGACAAACTCGTCTCTCTCTCGATACATCCCTTCTCCCCCGCTGTCAGACGGCTCATCGTCAGTCAGCCCCTCCAAGGCCACGCTCATAAGCTGTACAGCTATCTCGCCTGACGGCGTCTCTTTTAATTTCTCTTTGGTCATAAACTCCTTCTCTCCTGAGACTGTGGTTGGCGCAGGGGTCACCACAGCAGGGGCGGATACTGGTGGCAGGTAAATCTGGGTGATGGTGAGAGGGATGGTGGGAAGCTGGACAGGCTTCATCACTGTAACCTGAATTTGGTTATCTGAAGAGGGAGTAGAAAGGTATAATAATAATAATGAGGAGTTATCTTATTTTTGAATTAATGAATCAATCAAGATTTTTATCAAATTTGTGCAACGCTTTTCTTGTCTGTGATAAAAACAATTTTCCATTACAGCAAAAACAGCATGAAAAAATTCAATATAAGCTGAATAGTCAAGTTTAGGTAGGATGCTATTACCAATAGTCATTTTCCGATCTGAAGTCTCATCCAGAGCTGAGAGAGCTGAGCTGATGCTATTCCTCAGAGCTTGATTCTTCCCAGTACTCTCCTCTTCGTCTGAGCTGAACGATGGCAAAGTCTCCAGGTTCTTGTGTAGATCCTCTTCCAGACGCTTCTGCTGGGAGCTCACACCTGGATTCTTCTGGGGAAGCAACGGTCCAGGAGGAGTGGGCATTTTGGGTGGCAAAGGAGGCAAAGTGCACGGTTTGGAGGAGGAGGATGGTTTTCTTGGACGACTGCTACTTCTCATAGAGCTTGGGGAGTACTGCTGTTTGGGGCCAGATTTGATAAAGTCTAGGAAGGAGCCAAGGAAGCCGGTTTTGACCTCTGGCTGCTTCTCTTCCACTTCACGGATCTTCTGCCTGATTCTTTCATGCTGGGGACAACTGTCCTGTGTGCTACTTGAGGCAGACGGAGGAGTGGCATCACTGCCCCGTGAGTTTTGACGCTTAGTTTGTCCACTGCGCTTAGCCGGTCTAGTCAGTCCCTCACTATCCTCAGAACTCCCCGGTTTGGTTAAGGACTTGGAGCGTGCTTTCTTTTTTGGCGAGTCATCACTACCCGGACATTCTTGTGTTTCTACACATTTTGTAGTCTCTTGGACTCCATTGTGGACACCTGGAGAGTTGAACACCTGTCTGGCTGAGTGGTATCCACTCTCAGAGGTCATTCCATGTCCATTCATGACGAGATTAATGTTACTGTTGTGGCGAGCAGCCTGATCTTGGCTGTCTGTAGCACCATTTAGTGTCATGCTGATAGTTTGGCAGTGAGTGTTGGTGATGGCAGGATGTTGTGATGAGGAAAAACTGGGTGACATCTGGCTTATATCCACAGTCAGGAGCTGACATTTGGAATCAACGGGACTTGCCCTTGCAGTCATTTCAGCCTCAGCGGACGATGCAGCTTTGACAAAATCTTGAGGTGTGACACCACAAGCCACCACAGTAGCAGCCAAGATGTCATCAACATTTGACAAAATATTTCTTTCATCTGCCAGGAGCATAGAGTCTGGAAAGCAAATAGAGTTAAGAGCAAACTGGTTCTTGCCATCATTTGGCTGCTGACTTGCTGACTGGTTGTAATGGTGTTTAGAGGAAGAGCATTCTGAGCTTGGTTCAGACATGACCACAGTCTGCTGACTCTGGTTTTCATTAGAGACATTTGTGCAAAGCAGACCTCTATCCATCTGGAGGTACTGTACGTGAACTGGACCCAAACAATGGGTTTGTTGGACACCCTGCATTGATGCTAGCTTTGAAGAGTTCTGACTTTGGTGGACAAGAGGTTGCTGGACCAGAATCATCTGGTTGGGCTCAAGAAGCACCTGAGAGCTGGGGACTGACATAAACTGAGAGTGGGTAGCTGGAATTTGACCCTGGGACTGAGAGTGGGTTTGCTGATTTTGTTGGTGTGACTCAGGAGATCTGAGTTGTTGGTTAAGATGTTCTGAACTGAGAGGTCCATGTGATGAAACAGAGGTATTTGAACCCTCTGAGTTAGCAACTTCATGACCATCAGCACTGCCTAAACAAACCTGCTGCTGGGTCATGCAACCTACATGTTCATCCTTTGCCTGTGCCGAATTTGCATGGCCAAGCCCCAGGAATTGTTCGTCAGAGCGAGAATTGCTTCGTATAACACTCTGTGGTTTGTGATCATCCATTTTTGAAACCACGTAGATGACATTGTTGTGAGAAGCCAAGCTATTAGCAACAGAGACCATGGACACTTGCTGTAGAGCCTCAATGTCCTGGGATGGAAGTTCTTCAAGCTTTTGTTTGGCGTATGTTGGATCTGTTTCTTGTATGGAGGATCTTATGTTATTCTGTATGGGTTGAGCAGGTGAAGAGTATGTAGGCAAAGGTACGGATAAAACACTGTGAGGCTGTGTCTGTTGGTGGGACACACCGGTATGAGCTTTACCTGCCAATGAGTCCTGCATGTGGCTATAATCCACCAAAGAATTAGACGTAGAAAGACTTTGCACACATCTGGATTGGAACACTGTATTGTGGGATTGTCCTGTGTTGTAACTTTGAGAATGTGTTGCTGAAGCTTGCTCCTGCGGCTGAGAGGTAAACGTCAGATTTGTGGGCCCCTGAGAGTGGGCACTGGAGAAGCTGTCTGAGAAATTTTCTTGACAGAATCTCTGAACCTGGGCTCCGTACTGGATCTGCTCTTGGTTCAGCCCAGGAGTGGTTGTATAAATAAGAGCTTGGCTAACGGGAGCCACGTTGTCACAGTGACTCGAGTGGGGTGGCAAGGTAGTGTAAAGTGAGGAGAGTTTCTCTGAGGGGGGATGGGAGGTCTGTGACTGTGTTTGTGGAGCTAAGTAATTTTGAGACAAACTATCTGACATTAGGCCAGACAGCTGGACCGCTTCTTGATTAGCAATGACAGAGTTCTGCTTATCAGTGGGAGAAGAGTAACACTCCGGAGACCCTGTTCTCAAGTTCTGAGTGTGATTCTCTTCATCTCCAACAGAATGCGAATTCAGTCGGGAAGAAGTGTCTTTATTTTTCAGCATAGAAGTGGATGAGTACGGTTGTGTTCCACAATCGCTTTTAGATTGTGGAGACCCATTGACTCCTTGAGTGGAGTCTGTTCTTGAAGACGGACTGCAGGACACTGGTGTGTGGCGGGATGGGTCCTGCTGGTAAGACATATCCGTTTCACTGCCAGAGCCAAAATACCCCTGCAGGGAGTCTTCTGAATTGGGCATGTGCTCTGAGGGCATGTGGCTACTTGAAGGCCTCTGGTGGTGCTTTATTACACTACATTCACGCTGAAGAGCTCTTTCAATAGAGCCAGAGAAAATCGTGGCCCCATAGGACTGTGGGGCACCATGAGTGGCGGGCAGAGCAGAAGAAAGAAGACCAAACTGGGGCTGTAGTAAGTGGGGGGCTGACTCCTGGGCTGAGCGGTAAGTGGAGGACTGCACAGGCAGAGCTGAGCCCAGAGAGGGTGTAGAGAGGTGACTGAAGGTCAGGGCAGTGGGAATCACAGCTTGGCTGGGTTTAAGATTAAGCAGTGGGTCATGGTGAGGAAACAGCCCATTGGTGGAAGTGCTGAAGGCAGGATCTGGAAGTGTAAGGGATGTGTTGGCAGCATAGCTCCTGGGTGGGTAGGCACCTGTGTGCTGAAAGGAGGACAGAGCAGCAGGAGAGGGGAAACTGGCTGTGGAAGGCAGAGCACCAGTCAGATACAGCTCTGTGGTGGAAGAGTTGGCACCTACAAAGAAGAAAGCAAAGTTTGTAATAAGCCCAGCATGCACAAAGCAAAGGAACACATTGTGCGTAGTTTGTGAGCTTACAAAAAGAATGACTTCTAAAATCATCAAGCGGATTAGGTCTGTTTTTACACAAACTCCAGTTTCTGCGTTCTTACCAGTAGTCCAAGATGGTGGTCTAAAAGGAGGAAGCAAAGAGGCACTAACAGGACCAGTCTGAAGACTTCTAGACTCCATGGCTGACAGGAAGCTCATGATTGAGGTCACAGGATTATTACCACTTGACTCAAGTGTGCCTAACAGTCAAAATGAAGAAAAATTAAATTTAAATTAAAATCATCCTCAAAGATTGAGGCCTTTGATAATGTTAGCCATTTAGCTGACTGGTCCGAACAAAACTTGTAGCATCTAAAACTCACGTGCAGCTGCTGGGATGTGTGCTGTAGTGTAAGTGGGGAGCTGCTGCGTTGTAGTATAGCTTTGCTGTTGGAGGAGCTCCCCATCAAGGTTTGGTGCAACATAATTGGGACTGTGTGCACAAAACAAACAAAAAGTTAATTTGTCCAATTGCTTTTATTTTTCAGAAGCAACACTGAGCCACCCTGTGAAGGCTGAGCAGACAAAGAATTCAAAAATTCCATTGGCCACCCTATAAAAATGAACTTTTTATAGGGTGGCCAATGGCCAAAGTTTTAAGTCAGGAGCGTAAAAGGTCTGATTAATGCTAAAGTTTTGTTTCTGGCTCCATCCCAAGACTTCAGTAACAGATAATTTCTTGGTCACGTCACAAGACAGGGATGCCCAACTCTGGCCCTCAAGGGTCGATGTTCTGCATACGTCCCTGCACTAACACAGATTCAAATGATCAAGTTATCTCTTTAGCCTGCCGTCATGTTCTGGCGTAGACTACTAATGACACATTTCTCTAACTAAAGTATGTTTAGAATCACCTAATTAATGTAGGACACAAGCCTCTGAAGGCTGACTTTGGTCACAACTGGTAAAGAGTAGCAGATATCTATCTAAACCTATAGCAGATAAATTACTGTTTCTCTATTTACGCTCAAATAAATATTTAAGTTTCAGAATATGAGTTTCAGAATAAAGATGAGCCCCATTGAAAAAATACTGAGATTTCAGGAAAACACGCAAAAGTCTTTGCTTTCATCAAACTGGGTTAAACATTTTATCTACAACTTGTCTCTGTCAACAAATAATTCAAACTAGTTACTGAATATCCTTACTATAGCTAAGCCTGTCGCACTAAGCAATAAATCAATTAATCACATGATAAATTAAAATGAGCTCAATAATTTCCATTTGCATGATTTGTTGTTTTTCTTGTCTCTCTCTTTCTACCAAAAATTGGATGACAAAAGTCTTCAGACTTATGCATCATTGGTCTTTCAATAATGCACAAGACTGCACTATTGCAGTCTTGTGCATTATTGACAAGACTTCAAAATGTATTTTTGTTTACAGAGACTTCAAAATTAATTTTATTTGTTGTTTCTGTTGTCGTGCTTATTTATTTTGGAGATTTGAAATGTCTTCCAGTTGCAGTGTTAAATGTTCATTAGAATTTAATGTTCATTTGTCTCTGAGAATGTGTTCTTGCATTATTATGCCATTATCATTATATTACTTGAATATGGTCTAAAACAACATTATCTTTTATTGCAATAACTTCTGGCACAATTTATTGTCCAGCAAAATTTATTATTGTGACAAGCCTAACTATAGCTGCAAGATATGACATTATTGGGGTGTTTGGCAGCCAAACACAAAGTCTGCTGCAGGTTTCCAAACAGTGGGAAGCACTGATTTCAAAAGGTGTTTATCAGTTTGCCAAGAGAAAGAACCTGATTGATCTGAGTTCTTGTCTATTGGGTTTCTTTCTAAAAAAAAAAAAATATCACCCTTTGTTTGTCCTTTTTGCTTTTGCAAAAATTACTCTACAAACTTGCTTCAAAATGTGCTACACAAATAAAAGATTAAAACAAATTTGCATCAGTTAGTCAACAAAAGCTGTCCTTTATTCTCAAATATAATTAAATCCAGTCAACCAGATGTAAAGTACTGACCTTCAGCCAGAAGGTAAACATCTGTGAATGGAAAGATCCTAACTAAGGTTATTTTGGCTTTTTACTGATCCCTTTTACGAATACAAAGTACCAGAAATCCTGCAGCTGGTTGCTGATAAACTGACTTCAAAGAACGCTAAATTCTATAAAGTAGATAACTAAATCATATACCTGGCTTCCTTGGGTGTTTAAACAGTGGGAGCCAAAAACCAATGATCCTTAGAATATTTTTAAAAGAAACAGTAGACACAACTGCCAAATATCACTGCGTTATACTCTTAGTATAATTACATTTACTCTGTTAATCGTAGCCATAAATTGAAATCGATGAACTATTGAATGTTTTCCTGCGAAGTACATTTGCTACAAGTTTAAGCCTGGTATATTTATAAAAACAAAGTTGCTTAGAAAAAAAAGCACCACAAAATGAACAAATAGGCCATTAATCGCCAAGTTTGGTCAGAAGACCCTTCAGTGTTTCTCTAACTTATTCTCAATGAATAAGCAGCAACAACAATGGTATGAATCTACACAGAGCGACACGAAACACTTTCCAGAACTGTCATACAGTAACTAGCTCTGGCTGCTAACAGTCCAATTTGCTTTGGTTTCAACTATGAACCACGAGTGGAAAAAATACATTAATACAATTAAAGTAATATGCACATCTGGTCAGCTCATAATACAGATACAAAAACACTTTATTCCCCAACTAGCTACAGTCCACGGACATGATAGGGGACTGTTTTGCTAACGTAAATTAGCGAGGGGGGAGGTATCAACATACGGCTCAAAAAACCCAACAAGTTAGACTCTACAGCTGTTTTTATGTCGCGAAATATATCCACATATTTCAGTATTCCTCAGAAGCAAAATAACCTCTGGACTTCTCTCCAAAAGCAAACACTAGGCCCTCCATCACCGATATTTCCTTCGGAAGGTGACCCGCCCTCTCCTTCATCTCCTACCTCGGTTTGATAGCGACTGAGCCGCGGTCATAGGCCCATGAAGCTTCGGTCTGTGGTGGTACAGCCAGCGCGTCCGCGAAGCTGGAGCTCGGATAGTCCCTGTCCATCATCCGGTGAAAGGTTCACTTCCACACAGGAGCTTCGTGAAGCAGCGGGAACACATCGTAGCAGCCCCGGGTCGTACCCACCGGACCCCGGGAAAAGCGGTGTACGGTCCGCAGAGGAAAACAAACCCGACGCCAGGCTGTCCTGTGTCCCAGATAAAGTGTCTCCTCTCTCTGTGTGATTTATTTTTCCTTCATTTCCCGTCACGTTAGTTTGTTAGTTTACAAGAAGTCTTCGGTGTTTGAGGCAGGGACACATGGCTGCACCTAGCGGGCTACATGAAACTTCGTTTAAGGATGGATTGTGTTACACTGCAGACAGAAACACACACACACGCACACAGCAGGGAAATTTTAATCCGAAAAATCGACTCCAGATGTCTCAAAAAAGAAACTACGTGACCATGAGCAGACTTGAATAAACAATTAAATAAATAAAGGTGGTGTATTTAAGGTAAATTTATTTAATTGTATTCAAAATGATTCATGAAACAGGAAGTAATTATATTTTCTAATATGGATGGTTATGATAAACCAACATGTGTTTCTCAAGAAATAAAAGCTATTACTAATATTGTGTTATAAAAAGATTATTACTTATGAACAAAAACAAACCAACTAACGTTTAGCAATTTGTAAAATGTGTCAAATGTAACATAGACGATAATGCAAAACGTACGGGTTAAACAAAAGCAATTTTTTGGTAAACTTCGTAAATGGTAAGTGAATTTATTTGTCCAAAAAAAGAATTGGACTGCAAGATTGTGCATTTGACTGAGAAAACCCTAAAAAATGGCATTGCAATACAATTAGACAAACAAAACATAATTAAAATAGAATTTTATTTAAAAATACAGAAAAGATTTCCATTCAAATTACAGCTGTGCTTGATACAACCCTGAAAAACACAGTTGCTTAATGAAGTGCAAATTCTCACATGTTGAAAAAATAAATCTGTCTTGAAAATAAGAGTTCTGTAAGTATTTACAAGTACATAACTTATTTGCATCTGCACTTTTAAAACAACTAGATTATCAAACTACAACTTTTGGTTCTGATGAAGCAAATTGTTGCATTTTTTAACAATCCACTGCTATTGGTTTTAGTTGTACTTTTCAACTGAATAAATTGTTCGCAATCATTTTAAAAGAAAGAGCATCCATGTACATAATTTATTGTAATTAAATAAATTAGGTATAAATGTGATCATTTATTTCAGCATAGACTATGACAGGAAAATAGGAAATTAGTATATAACGGGTGCTGTGTACATCCTTCAAATTGTAAGAAAAAAAAAAAATCACAGTTTATAAAAAGCACACAAAAAAAATTAAAATTAACAGCGAATCACCAGGTACCAAGCTGGTAGTTCAGTCCATAGGAAATGCTTAGCGCATTTCTTTGACTGCAGTTTTTACCATCAAGGAAATTAAAGCAGCGTCTGACTTTCACTGCGAGGAACTCGTACAAGCCGAGTCATGTCTGTCCCGTCACAGACATTAATATGCCGTGTTCCTTGGCATGGGATCCATAGAAATTCCACTTTTACACGCTGCTACATACTGTCTCTGCTCCTTTGAGGAACAATTAGATTTTTATTAACTTAAAGAAAACACTCATAATTCAGATAAAAAGCAGCATCTGCATTATTAAGCTCATCCACATAGAGGGGTAGATATAAATGCACATTAAGAAGGGAACCAAAAACTAAGGTTTTACAGCTGGAGTAAAACTTACTTTAATAGATTATTGAAAACAAACAAACAAACAAACCCTTCCCTGCCCGAAAAATGCGGTTTGGTCCAGACTGACATGTTTTAACAGTTAGAAGTTTTTTTTGTACTTGAAACAGTAACAATAACAATGTTTTCATTGTCAGCAATTTTATATGGAAAAATGTCAAATTTTTTTCTAACCGTACACTATATCTTTGGGAACTATTTCAAAGTCTTAAAGTTTAAAAACATACTTGCCACATCTCTGCCAGGCTTTAAATCCCACTGAAGATTTGTGGAGGACACTGAACATGATGCTCAGCAAACCAGCCTCAAAAAGAAAAGGATAATTGCAGAAAACACTCATACTGGACGAAAACGGGTAACTCCAAAAATTTTACTTTTCAGGAAATAAAAAAAAATAATTCTTACTACTTATTTATAACAGGAAAACCCAAAATTAAATTCATGCTTTAGCACACTTTTAAAACTTCCATTTTATGTAGGGAAAAACAGCTTAATAAAGGCACAAGAGGTACAAAACCACCATTAGAAATCTTATGATGTAAAAGTAGATACAGTATTATGATGTAGACGCTACTTATAAATTAAATTTTAATTTCACAGTCATTATCTTGCATTGGTTTTTTTTTTTTTTTTTTTAACGATTATTGTCGAACACTCCCAGGTCTTGAGCTGAAACCCAAAAAAAAAAGTTACAAAGATATAGTTTTTGTGAAATGGGTTCAGAAAATTATTAAAAGTATCAGTTCACATGGATTACCCAGGATACGGAGGAGGTGGCGCATCGTGCTGTCCAATTGCTGAGATCGCCTGCTCGTATGAGGGTAGGCCAGGAGGGTCTTCTGCATCCGAAGTTGGCCCGGATGTTGGAGAGAGCGCAGGCTGTCTGGAGACATCGTCCAACCTTCGCATTATTAGGGAGGCATTGCTCCTCCTGGGACGTCCTCGGACGGAGCTGTGAGGACAGGCAAATGTTTATATTAGGGCATACTTAGTGTATCAAGAGAACAAACTGGAAACTGAGTGTCAAATTTAGTCGTAACGGAACATGCACTTATGGCTCCTCACTGCAGATTTTACAAGAGGCACAGATGCAGAGTTGAAACAAACAGAATTCCCAGTTGTGTGCTAGTCTAACTTTTGTCTTTGCAAGTCATAAGTCAATAATTTTGAATTTTTAAAAAGTGGCTGCTTGGATGTTTTTCTGCGAGACCTACAGAGAAAGTACACTGTTATTCTGAAGTACTTGAAGATGTGAAGGTGTTTTGTGTTTATATTAGAAGATTGTGTTACATAAAAGTTAAGTTTGTTTCTTCTTGACAGTCGCATAGAAGAAGCCTTCTTCATTTAAATTTTTCTCTCAACATCCAAGCATTTAACCATAGTTTAAATTCATTGTGGGTCTGGTATTTGGGAAAAACTTCCTTGAATCTTAATATCAGTCTGTTTTTGTCCATTTCAAATATGTTCTGACGTGTTTGAGATTAGTGTCTGTTTGGAACACTGAATCATGTCCAAATATGGGTCAAATGTCAAGAGAAATTGATCAGGATGTTTAAAAAGAAAACAAAAACAAAGACAAGGCCCCAAACTGTACCAACTACCAACATAGTAGTGGTAGCATTATGCTGTGGCAGTTTTACTGGTGCATAAAGTGGACATAGTATCTAAAGACCGGTTAGATTTATAACTCCTTGACCTTACCAAGTGTGGATGAAGCTGACTTACCCTGGACGACGGCTGAAGCCACTCTTAAAAGTGGATCGACACAAATACCAGATCAAGACACCAAGAATAACAACCACCACTCCAGCACAGATGAGTCCCACTAGAAGTCCAATTACATCCACCCTTGAGGGAGTCTTATCTGTGTATTGGCAAACCACAGAAAGTAAGATTAGACGATCTTCTACAATAGAAGTATTCACATGTATATATAACAACTGAATAACTTAAAAGCTGAACAGGACACTGTTCTAGCTTGGAAAACTCATCTAACTTATCTTTATGTGCAACTGACCGTTATTAGCTTTTAACCCCCAGATCGAGAAATGAAGATAATTATAGGATTGATTAGTCATGAGAAAAATCTGCTTGTGATCTGCACTGACAAAACAACACGCACATCAAAATATGCAAAACATTCTGCAGGTTAAAAGGCTGCTGGCAGACTAGCGCAGTGACACTATGCTAACCAACAGGAAACACAGTTGCCAGGAAGAGAGCTGTACGTCAAGTCTAGTAGATCTTATTGGGATCCTACCTAAATATCCTCTAATGGTAGATGCAATGTCCAAATGTACAAACTCTAGTTTATGCAATATGTTTAACAGCATAAACACAAGTAATATATATATATATATATATATATATATTTGCACAACTGGATACCCATCGGACATTAAGAGGTTAAAGCACATTACCAAAGATAAATGATAAAAACACCAGTGTAAGCATATAAAGAGCTGATCAGTTATAGGAAAGATAATGCCCATCTTTTATTGGCATTATTGGTAATTATGATTATTGACATGATGTAATGATGTAAATTTACCATTTTACATCGTCTAATACGTTCCTATCTAATTCCCTATCAGACACAAACTTCCCGACTGAATGGAAATAAAAAAAATTCTTAAACTATCAAGGGGTTTGAAATAGTAATCATAACTCTCCACGGCTTTATGTCAAAACTCTTTATTTGTATTGCAAGACCTAAGTGAGCTATACCCACTTTTTGGACTGATGTTGCAAATTAGCCTCAAACTACCACAAGCTAAGGTGGAGCATGTATTACACATACCAAGGATCATACTCGAAACATTTTGCTGACATATAGTGGTCGATATGGTCTATAGTAATTGAGCTAACATGCATAGTTAATACCCAATTTACATTCAAATGAGCAACATTAACTCAAGCCAAAACAGTAATAACATAATATCCAAAATATTATTCACATTAATTATTTACTTCTTACCTTTGGTGTATTCTTTCCAAAAGGCATCCTAAAAAAACACAAGCAATCAGAAACACTAACTAGAAAAGACACTTTGACAAAAAGCCCAAAGTATCAACACTTAACTGTTTGTGGTATGTTTTCAAAGACTTCCCTTGCTTCCTCATAATTGCAGATTTCTTCCCTACACTCCCTCTCCAGGTTGCCAGGAACAAACATTTCAAAGTCAAAGCGATTGGCCAGCAGATGGCGACCCAGGAACAACTTCGCGTCTGACTCACCTGCAAACACTTTAACCAGATAAAAACAAGTTAAGAAAGGACATATTTGGAACAAATAAAACTGTTAGTATGTATGTCTCACCTTGATCTTCTGGCACTTCATTTTGGGACATTAACTTCCTCGCAGAGGCCGGGTTTCCAGCGCTCAACAGCTGAAGGAGGACGAACAGACCGAATAACATGATGAATCCACGTACAAACTGTCCGTAAACTGTCTGTCCTTACAAACACTACTCCAAAACTTTTACAGCGAAAAATATTAATCAAAATCAAAGTCATTCATTCTAAAGTCAAAAAACAAAAACGCAGCACATATTAATGTCCAGAGTTCAGCAACAACAAAATGAAAGTTATCGGAGGGAGCGGTAGGTCGTTCGTGACGCTGATAAAGGCGAAAATGGAAACGTCCGATTTCACTCATTAAAACTCCATTCTGCGTCTCTTTCCTATATCGAACTTCAAAGTCCTCAACTGTAGCCAAAACTGAGGTTAAAGATGAAACCAGCTCCAGAGACTTAACAAGAGTCGACTTGCGTTACTTCCCGGCAGGTACGGTTCTGTAGCTACTCCGAAACTGTAGAGCAAGACTTGATCAGTCGATTACCTTTACCTTGATTTCATTTCATCAAGGTGAACGCTAGATGGCAGCAGAAACACACCGAACTGAGAATGCTCATCCATCCATCCATTTTCTGTACACCCTTGTCCCTTAGTGGGGTTGGGAGGTGATGGTGCCTACCTCCAGCTAACGTTCCGGGCGAGAGGCGGGATACACCCTGGACAGGTCGCCAGTCTGTCGCAGGGCGGGAATACTCGCGCTAATGTTATATTAAATACGTGGGATTAAAATATGACCTCTGACTAAGAGCCTTATGATACTTTTAAGCTATCGCCCCACCCAGTGACAAATCATATTTTTGGCTTTAATGACACATTTCTGTTGTAATCTTATGTAATCGAGCCATTTCTGGCATCCTAAAAACTATTGCTTTTGTAAAAGAAAAGAAAACAAATGCCAAAATAAATACCTTTTCAGTCCCTAGTTATAGAAATGCACAAAGTTAGACATCTAAATGAGTTGGTGTAGTGTATAAAATAATACACAGTTTTTCTATTTTAAATTTGAAAAGGTGCTTTCTAAGAAACTCTGCCATTACCTCACCTTGAGAAAGTTGCCTCAAGGTAAGTTTTCACTCAAGTTATTAGAAAGTTGTTAAACCTGTTCAGCGTGGTCTCATGAAGGATCACTGTGTTGCTTTCTAAAAAAGAGTGAATTCAAATAGCGTATGATTCAGTGTGAATCAAGCCCTGGTGTTTAACCCGACACCAAGATGGACATCCTAAGGATGTTTTGGACTGCTGTGGTTTGGTAGCACTGTTGAGTCATTGGCATCCCTAGCAGAGCTGTGTAATAGCCTTAAAATAAAATGTTTTTTTTATTTTTATCATTCCAGTAGCATGTTCAAACAAACATTTTAGAATCTTCAAATCTTTAATTTGTGTAACCCATTTTAACAAGGTTCACAGCACCTTTAGTAGAAAAACAGACCCACAGCATCTAAGATCCTCCACCATGCTTGAGGGCATGGTGTGCTTTTCCACATATTTATATATTTTTTTTTCCAAATCAGACTCACTTGTGGTGTTTGTTGCTAAAAAAGCACAATATTGTTCTCATCCAACCAAAGCATTCAGTTCCAGTAAAAGTCTCAGTTCTACAAACCTATATACTAGATTAAATTTTAACACATCTTTTCCAGAGGTGCCAATGTAGCATGTAAAGCACCAAAGAAATACATTATGCAAAGATGAATCATTGTTCAATTGAACTTTAAAAGCAGTGACAACTTTGAGGCAAAAATCTGTTGTTACCAATCAATTCCCCCTCGTCTTGTACCGGATTTTTTTTTTGTTTTTTTTCATGAGTTATCTTTGAACACGTGGCTCATTTTTATGCAGTGCAATTCATTTAACGGGATCATCTTGTTGTGTGAACCTTCTAATGAATAAATGCATTAACCTTTCCCAAACAACATAACAGTTTTATGCCTTTTATATACTGTAGCATCTTTTGAGATCCTTCAAGTCAAAGCACTTAATCTACTTCACTCAGCATTTTCATAGCTGTGTGGCTGAATGTTACACTGTTAACAGCTTCTGTAGCAATACTGTCTATACAGAAAACTGTAAATTAAGCTGAAATAGTTAGCAGGATTAAGGGCAATCCTCCCCTATGTTGATTAAAAGAAATGCATCTCGAATAATATGTTTCTCTGATTAAATTTGGTTTGGTAACTGGAGATCTTCGGGGTTTGTGGGGCTTTTGGTTTTTGTTTACATATCTATGTTATCTAACAGTCTTCTGGTTGGTGCTAATTGAAGTTCAGTCGGAGTCCCACTTCTGTAGTTGTCTGCATCTCTTAAGTACTGTAAGAATGCTACATTTGCCCAAAAAATTGTTTATTTATGTAGTTTTGCAAAATAATATGTTATTGTAAGATGAGCTGCAGTAAGTTTCGAATGATGCTGTTTTAATGCATAATAATTAATGTTAAATACTAGTTGATGGGTGAGCAATGTCTATGCTTATGGGTGTTATAATCTTCCGTAATAAATTAAATCTAGCAATGTTTCCATTCTTAAAGACTACAAGTTTGGCTTTATTAGATTATGACCACACCACTCACTTACAGTAAATGACCTCAGCTTTGAGCAAACGGGGGCTAGTTAACCAGAAATGTCTTTATATGTTTTGATGAGAGAACAGATCACCCACTAAAACACACCTAAAACACAAGTAGGAAAAACTGCAGAAGTCATCTGAATCAAAGCTGAAAAAATACAGAAACTGAAACCAAATCTAAACTTGAGCTTGAGTCAAAGTAGTTTCCATCTGCTCTGCTCTCTTCCTTGCAGGTGACGGTGATGAGACTGCGCTCCAGAGAATGTGTTTTGTGATTTACACCCTGATAGTGGCTAGAGATGCTGGTCTGCTATGGAAAACTAGACACAAGTGTGCGGTGAGATTAAGCAGACCCCTGAAATGACAGAAAAATTAACTAACAGATTGTAGTACTGAATGGCACTCCAATGATCTAATTAATCTGCAAGAAATACTTCAGTGTCTGGACTAAAATACTAAAATTGCAAATCAGTGGCGTCTGAGACGTCCAATATTGGTCTACCTAAATTAAATGGAAAGTTAAACTGTCAAGGAAATGAGCACGATGGACGAGAGCTGAGGAGAGCCAGAGTGCAACGCCAGTAATCTGCACTTTGTCGGTCACTACTGATTTCATCACTGACCCAGAGGAAGAAAACTGAAACAAACCTAATCTCTATCCCATAAATCATGAGATTAACGTCACAAAACGCTAGAGGCCACCTGAAAATGGATTATAGTTCTTAAGAAATTGGTATTTAATTTACAAAAAATGTGAAACAGCTCCTGTATTTTTTTCCCCATTTCACTGACATGAAACATATTGAAGAGACATTTGCTTGAATGACTTCTTACTAATGAAACATTTATTGTATCCAGTCCAGTCTTTTTTATCTCCGTCAGTCCAACAAAACCGAAACTCTCAGGGCCAAACTTGGCAGCAGCATGAAGAAACAGCTTGAAATAAAAGTAGCAATATCTTTCCTGATACCATTTTCCTCCCCAAACAAGCAAACTGATCTCTATTGTTCCTTCATCTTTATAAAGCCAGAAGTACTCAGACAGGTGATCTGATCACACTGTGCTTCCTTGTGGCTCTAGAGTGGTGCTACAAATTATTTCTCTGCTGCATTTGTCAAGTGGCTCACTTCTGAATTAAAGTGCTGCATAGAACAACATCTATGGCTGAGGTCGAAGTAAAGCCAGTCCAATTTTTCTGACCGGATCACTGTGTTAGGAAGAAATTAGGTTTACTACAGTGACAGAACACAAAGAACCAACGTGCTGCTGGTTGTGTGTGACTGAATTATTAATTGAAAGGGCCTGATCAAACTGATAGCCGTATGTAGTTAAACCAGTGAGGCCAGACGTTTTCTTAAAACCATGTGACCCTTATTTAGAGGCGAAAGCAAACACTTTCTACACACTACGGTCTAGTTCTTAGTTTGTTAAATGACCTCCATATACTTCATTCAAGCCTGACTGTTAAGACAGGTCAGCCATGATATGTTTCTCATACTCCACAGATTGTAGATCAGTTTGAAATATTTGAAGAGGTCATGTTGCCTTATGCTGAGAAGGAAATACCCTCGAGTGTTTATGACATCTCCTAACATTGTGATTAACTTGGCGGATCAGCCCAGCCCAGCCCCTCTGGACCTTAATCCAACAGAACGTTAGTAACATGACATCAAGAGTACGGTTACTGGCAAAACCAATACATGGAGAGGAATTATAGAATGTGTTCCAATAGTTCTGGGCAGGAATACATGTTCACAGGGGAAAGAATTTGGATGACTCGACAGAAAAGCAAATGTGATGCTGTTCAACACAAAAAAACTTATTAATAGTATCATGACTCACAGGATGATTAAATCTGGAAGCATTTCTCAAGTTTACAGAAAATGCTTGAGTTTGTAAAGAGAAATGAAGATGCTTTATTTTTTATTTTACAGATGAACTTTGTTTTACCTCAACTTCTATAGAGGGATTAGGACACTTTTTTGTGTTTTGATTTTGACAAGAATGTTCACAGATAATGCATGGTTTAAGTATAAGCTTCACTCTATATTTTTAAGTACAGTTCTTTTATTTTGAATTAAACCATTTTTCCAATCTTCCAGAATTAGAGCAGCAGCTTATTGCTTATTTGTTTGCAACCTGTATTGCTATATTCCTCAGAAACTATAAATGGCTGAAGTATATGAGCAATTTCAAAGTTAATGCTTCAACTATTTTTTTAACCAATTCTTGTATGCCTTTATAGTTGCTTTTTTTGTTGTTTTGTTTTTTTTACTAGAAATTGCATAAAAAAATAAATATATCACAGCTGTCTGGCAAAAACTTTGTATTTCCAGGACAGAACTTTCCATGAAAGAAAAAGATACTTTTTAATAGACATTAAAAAGTATCTCCTAGATAGTACTTCATACAGTTTGGTCAAAGTCACATAGTGTTTTTGATACTTCTTAAATGTCAATTCATCAGTAACTATTGATCAGACAGTTGTAGTGTGATAATAGATGATTTTCACAAAAAAAAAAACTAAAACAAAAATTAATAAAAATGGAAACAAAAGGTTTTGCCCAGTAGCGACAATACGGAACATTTACACAACTGAACCATCTATACTTTAGGAATATAACAACTCATGGCATTTCTTTAAAATGCTGTCCCAGAGTTGTTGTAGAATTACTACTAGAGTGTTTTTGCCACAAATCATTAGTAACTTAATCCTACATTTCTGCTTCAAAAAAAATTCCCAAAAGTTTGAAGTCCCTCATTTCCAGTCCAGTTTTAGGGGGATTTCAGACAGTGAATCATGGTGACTACAGCTGAGCAGACTGCATCAGCCCAGATGAACGTTTCATGGTTGCAACAGCAGCGAAGGAGCCTTCAGCACAATGCAGCTTTGACCGTAACATGGAGGGTCATCTCAAGTTCACGTGAAAATTGTTGCATCTGTAAAGATGACAAACTGACCCTCATGCTGAATGTTATTTCTCACCCCCAGTCACAGCTCATCTACCACACTGGCAAGCTGTCTTGTAACTGGAAGCAGATGTTAAGAGCTGCTAGAGGAGAAGTTCCAATTAGGGACCCTGAATGTTTTTGTTAAAACGATGAACACTATATTATTATCCATAGAAATAAGAAATTGAGAAATAAAACAAATATATACCAACACAAAAGCCCTCATTGGTCACCTTCACTTTTTTATTTGATGAATATAAAAACTGATCTTTTCAGTCAGAGATTCGATGAAGCAGTGAAGATTTGAGAGTCAGGTCCATGTTGGAGTTATGCAGAAGGGGACAAGGTCTGCAGACTGGTCTTGACGGTTGCTAGGTTAGCCTTCCAGGAGCTGAGGGTGTCGTACAGCTGCTGCCACTGCTGCTTGCCAAAGGTGCGGTGTGTGCTGTGGCTGAGAGAATGGAGACAGGAAAGCAAGGCCAAGGTCACACTTCATGGCAAAAACAGGTTCAGCTATGAAAAACATGCAAGACCGTTTCTGTACACAGACCTGAGATCATTTAGGGACATAATTGTTTGAAAAAGAAAAAAAACATTGTATATATTTGTATCAGATCTAATGTTTTTACTAAACCATACTTCTCCAGACGCAGGTACCGGACTGCAAAAGTGTTTGGAGTTCATACTTGCAGTCTATAATAGTTCATTTATTCACATTCATGAACTGTAACCTCATATTTCAGGAAATGTTTTTAGAAAATGTTTTCAAAAGGGTCCTGCATGCAAACTTTATGTACAAAAGAATGGATCATTTCTTCATCCTGTTTCAGTTTTAATATCTAGTTTAAACTAGTGACAAGACAGTAAGTCACCAAAAAGGTCTGGGAAAAGAAGGGAATGCACAAGCACAGCAAAATAGGTGGAGATAACAATGTTGTATGATTATGAAAGTGCATAATGCAATAGATTACAAACCAGTCAAGTTGTTTCTATTTGGCCGATTTAATAACTGAAGATATTAAACAGCAAAATGTTTCTGTAAACGAGGTAATAATCTTATGATGTCCATTCAATTCTTCATGTAAACTGGATCTGCTTTGAGAAGTGGCTGTAGGTAGCAACTGTTGTGAATTGGTGCTACATATTATAAATGAGCTGAACTGGAGTAATTTGAAGAGAAGAATGGGCAAAATGAGATTGACGAAAAGAGAACAATATGAATGGTTGAATACGTAGATGAACTGGATTATAAGTAGGTGAGTTTGTGAATTTAGGTAACGGATCAGGAAAACCATCATCTAATGACAGATTCATCCATTTAAATGAGAATAAAAACTTTATTTTTTCCCCTATACCTATCCAGACCAGAAAAAATACCTAAATCAAATTCCATACTTTTCCAGACTGCCAAGAATATTACTTGCTCTCTTGGTTATCTGAGACCAAACATCTTTTCCACAAAGCAAACTGCAGCATATTGCTTTTTTAACTCCACCTTACTCTTCCTCCTCCTCCTCCTACTCCTCCTCCCACCCTCCCCCCACAGTTATTGCTAAGAACAAGTAAGTTTAACTGTAGAAAGTTTAAAAAAATATTTATCTTCATTAGCTACATATTTATGTTAACTTATGTATGGCACAATATTGAAAGAACTTACCTCACGACAACTTTTCTCTGTGTCTGGTCAATTTTGCAGTAGACCATTTTGGTCCGAACAGCTGGAAAAAAAAAAAAAAAAAGAAAAAAAAAAAGACAAGACAAGAAGAAAGGTGAGGAGAGAACAAGAGCTTCAACAAAAATTAACAGGATCTCAGAAAGACACAAAAGGAATCATCAAATCCATGATCAGGATGGAAATATTATTTTTTTCATTCTGTCAGATAGACATCTTGGGCACATCCAACCGTAGTTTTCACAGCCTGGTTAATCATTCGTGTTACTTTCATTCCCAACAAACTTTTGTGTTTGATTTTTTCTCTGGTTTATTTTAATCAGTGCTTACAGTGGGTAGAAGAACCGATAAGTTGAGCTAGATAAAGTCTGTACATTACCACAAACAGGCACAAAGTTAACCAAAGTTCAGGACAAAATCTTGTTAAAAATTTCCTGAAACATTTTTCATTGAGAATCAGCAGAAAGATGATGCGTCTTAACATCATAGCATGCAGCTTAAAGATACCAGTGGTCTTGTCTTTTTCTGTCGGTCCATCATTAAGTGTCATTCACACGTCGCACTGTGATTCTGAGTTAAACATATAAACCTTGCATAGCGTCTAAACCCCATGCATCACCTTCGAACCAGAAGCAGCTCCAAACTTTAGCTCCCCTTTAGAAAGCTTTTAAAGGTGGAGTGAATAATTCGTCAGAGATACTGACACTATGATTGTTTTTAAAGTACAGTTTGGATGGAGCTCACCCATTAGTGCAGTCAAACTTGACTGATGCACAGAGCAAGCGGAAGCAGGCAGGATGCCAACAGGCTGCAGCTGTGGGCAGCTCTAATAACATCCATGTATTTGGGTGTCAGACACCAGAAAACACAATGTTTTAAAATGGGATCATATTGCAAACAGACTGGAGACATGGATCCAAGCCACCCTAACTACATTTAAATAATCTTTGAGTATATATTTCTCTGAACTGCGCTGAGTGTTTGAAGGGCATGGATGGACAAGAGTCATTTGAAGTTCATACCGTCAATGACAAAAGCCTCGACGTCATCAGCTCCGATCTGCAGTTCCTGCTGTATGGTGTCGAAGGAGATCTCTTTGAATTCCACCGCCATGCCCATGAACGTCAGCAGGCGCATCTTGGCCATGTTCTGCTCATGAGAGAGGCCTGAAGACCAAAACGCAGGGATCATTAAGCACAAAACAGTCACAGGCAATTACTCTCCGCTCAGGGAGTTTCCCTGTAATAAAGCTCAGAACGTTTAGGACCAGTCAGGGATTCTACTCATTAACAAAAACATCTCTCTGTGTTGGCTGTTTTGAGAGCCCATCCTACACATGTTTTAATTGAATTTCATTCATTATGTTGTTTGGGGGGGGGGGGGGGGGGGGGGGGGGAACAAAAAATATTTTTTTTTTCTTTAACCAACGAGGAACCCTCTAGAAAAAAAAAACACCCCAAAAATTTCTTTTTTTTG
>CAEGAE010069746.1:0-96108 GCA_903067095.1 Girardinus metallicus | reverse complement strand
TATATATATATATATATATATATATATCCTGGTGAACTCTTGAACTCTCAATCAACTTTAGTAAGTGCATGTCTGGGTTGATTGTGAACCTACCTATCACAAGATAAACTCTGCCATTTCCTTAACATCACATGTTATCAAATGCTTCTTGTAAAATGCTAACCAAACAAAGACGGACACTGGTCATGTTATTTTGTCTCTTTGTAGACTCCGATCACCTGGAGTGGTTAGTGGTTAGCTCAGAGCCTGCGATCCCGCATAGTACCGTTATTACAACCCACGTAAACAGAGTTGGCATCCTGACTTTATCCCTCCTCGTTGAGCACTGCTTAGACATTAGCACAAAACATACATTTAATTTCAGTCCGGCAAAGTTGTCTATTTAATGCAAACACACTGTGCACTTACGACAGGAGACATAAAAAACCATGTGCTGTAAGTAGTTTCTTTTTGGAATCCACCAATAACATTTATTGCATAATAACATAACGTGATGCATCTGTTGTCCACTTAAGAATAGGTTTAGCTTTTCAGTTCCTTAATTCATTGCACTTGTCAACAAGATACCCTGGGATCAACTGATTTAAGCACCACGTCGTGTCTGCTGCGACTGACTGAAAGATGATTGATTTCTTCAGCGATTTTGGAAACACCGACTGGATCTCTGGGACAATATAGCGATTAATTTGACATATGTTTACAATTCAAAAGTTCAAAAGTGTTGCTCATAGTGTTTGACAGTCTTTCTGAGGAGCTAGACTAGCCAGGCTAATCTGTTGAGCAATACATTTTCTTAAAAGTTGAGCCACTATAAAGGCTGCTTTTATAGTGATCTGAAATGACATGCTGCTATTTATGAAACTCTCTTTTCTTTGTGGGGAGTGTAGTCAAATAAAAATTGGTTTAAAAAAATTGTAAGGTCATAAATTCAACCCAGTTTTTCAACCCATAATTCTGCCAGCATAATGGTGGCTTAATCCACGCTGTGTTTTTCCAAGATGTTTCCATGTGGGCTAATGGAAATCCATGCCATCCCAGCACAGAGGGGGCCCCATTCATTGCCTGTATCAAAGAGTCCATTTATAGCTCTGGAAAGCTGGACATGACCTGAGTTTACTGTCTGAAGTGTATCAGCCTTCCATCAGCATTCAATCAGGGAAGTCCAGTGGTAATCAAGAGCTGATAGCGCTCGCGGGAGTCTTCTTGGAGTACAGAGTCTGTGGAGATTATTTAGTGTATTGGATTTAAAACAAATACAGCTATGACAGCCCTTAAGAGGCTTATTTCACTCCTGAATACCACTATCTTGTTGACAGGTGCAATGAAATCACAATATAAAAAATAATGAATGCCAGGTTGTTTAGGAAGTGTAAGGTCAGTTGAGTCAAAAACCTTAGCAAATCACAGTCTTTCATGCAAAATCCAGGCCCCAGATCTGTTGCCACCTGAGTAATGAACCCAATGATATCAACATGAAAGTTCTGTGCACATGCTCCAAACAGTTGAGTTCTTGAGCCATCCAGAAGACCATGACCTTGAAGAGACAATCCACATTATAAAAGAATCAGGGAATGCTGCTGCTTCTCTTGTTCAAAACTTGTATTTCTTTGAGGTCTACGTCCAAAGGTCTTACTTAGGGCTGCCTGCTTAAAAATTGTGCAATTTAAGAAAGCTGCTTTTCCTTTGTGCCAAAGAAGCTACAGGGCTGACATTAGGCAAGCAAGGTCCATAGGGAGATATTCCAGGGAAGTAAAGCTGGCACCACCTGGGATCCGTTTCAGATGGCCCCTTCGAGCAAACACTGAATACATCTGACACCAGAAACAAAACGATGCCGAGCACACAGTCACAACACAGGTTACTAAGCATTTTTCTGTATTTTGCTCAAATTATGATCACACTACTTGTTCTTTTGTCATATAGATAAATGTACATAACTGAGTAAGATTTTCATAGCAGCATCTAAGACAACACAAATTTGTTCATCACACGGTAAATGGTCTGTACTTGTGAAAAACTTTTTCTGGTCCAGAAGACCCCAAGGTACTTCACACCACATTCAGTCATTCACATACTGAATGATGTGGTTTCTACATTGTAGCCTCAGCTTCCCTGGGGTTGTGGCCCAGCATCATGCACCCCGTCTGACCACCACCAGTAGGCAAGGTGGGTGAAGTATCTTGCCCAAAAACAAGTAGAGAAATTTTAAAGCCAGTTCTTCCATTTAAAGCTTAAATATTTCATACTGGAAAAAAATGGTCAAAATAAATCATTAAAAGCCTAAAAATTACAGACATCGATTAATGTAAAACGGCTAGTGAGCATCCCTCTCTCGGTGAAACTGGGGGAAAGTGAGGTGGAGGGTTGGGTGTCTGCCGTTCCTCCCATCACCTGTGAAATTTCAGAGCCAGGCCCTGGTGAAAGAGGGCTTTGTGTCGCCCTGCGGAGGAATGCCCTCGCATTGCTCGTCAAAGAAAGGGCTTCATCTGGGCTGGAATTTGGAGGCATCTCGAGAACTGTAAGGGAGATTTTCCCCGGGGGGGCGAGGGTGAGAGGGTGAAAAGACGACCATGATTTTTGAGGTGACAGGAAAAGCCGAGCTTTTCTGTAATCGCTGCTTTTAGATTTGGTAATAATATCATCTAATATTGAAGTGCCAAGAAGCAGACAGTTTATTCTAACTTTGGGGACGTCTTTATCTGTGTACCCAATGAATATATAAACTAATTATAATTTAATTCAACTGTAGTGGGCATGATTCAGTACTAATAAAATTGTTTACTTTAGCCCACTTAAGACTTCTAGCAACAAATTGTAAATGGATCCTGGTTGAACGAATGCTTCAGGTCATGTACTGTATTTCTGCTGCAGAAACATTCATTACTTCAACATGGTTAGGTTGACATCTGCTGGGAGAAAAGAGCATTGGTAGCTGGTTGTTTAGTGTAGAAATAAGACATTTTAAATAACAAAATATGAACATGACCTGAAATAGGTCTACATTTAGAATTAAAATATCTTCAATTGCTATATATGCCAAAATATGCTCTTGTATTCCACATTCTGCAGTACAACAACCACAGCAGACAGGTGACATAGGAAGTTATCCCGCATTTAAAAGAAAACCATGTGATGGTCACAACACAGCAAATTTATCAGAGTACCACACAAAGTGCCATTTCTTTGGCTGTTTTATTATAGGAACTGTAGTGGGTAGAAAGTGGGAGGTTGGGTGTAATGATCTTATGCACTGAGTCATTATTTGGCCTTGTTGGCACCAGATGGAGTAGAATGATGCAGAGAGAGGACGGTTCAGTGATGGTTTTTCAACTGGAGAAGTGAGCATGTGATGCTGGTGTTTGTGTCGATCATTGTGGGCAATGACTTGGGCAAATAAAACGACTGAAGAAATTGCTTCACTGCGTGAGAGGAATAAACAATGCAGTGGAAGCAGTGGAAGATATATTTCCAGCATAATGCCTGTAAAATTTGGTGACAGGGATCAGACCTGAGGACTTCCTTCTACAAAGGACTATTTGAAGCCTTTCCTAAAGATATGAAAATACTCAAGTGTTCACCAATCAAATGTTCTCTAAAGATTAATCAAATGTTAACTGACAGTGCAACTTGGTGGGAGCTATCAAGGAATGTTTTCCAAAGCCTCCCTAAAGCATATTACAACCTCCATAGCTTAACCTTCAGAGAGTCTTAAAAAGAATGTTCCCTAAAGTTTATGTGAATGTATCAACCTTCTGCAATGTACCCATTGGAAAAATCAAGAGCCTCAAGAGAACTCAGAGAACTTTAAACATCCTTTAAAGTTCTCTGAGAATCATTTTCAATGCGGAAAGTGCAACTTTCTGAGACCTGTTGGGGAATGTTTCCAAAACGCTCATAGCAACTTCAACAATGGCTTCTTGTGGAAGAGAAATTTCAGAGTTAAAACCAAAAACATAAAACTGTATAACGTTAAAACAATAGCTACTATTTTTTTTTCCAGTATATTGTTTTTATAAGCTACAATTCACTGTTTGAGCACATCTAAAAAAGAACGGAAAAAATTGGTAAACATATGGTAAACATGTGTTCACAAGGTTCAGCGTGAGAGAAGTAGTGACTTTATTCTGCCGCAGGGAGGCAGTATGTCTCTAACATGTGCGTCGACTGGCGGAATGAAAAAGAAGAAGATTTCCCCGGAAGTCTGCTTGTAGATTTAGGAGGCAAGTATGAAATTTGTTCAATGAAAATCACAATTCTTCGCGTCGTTGGGGCTCTTTACTAAGCTGAATTCAGTCGCGAAATAGCCATTTAGAATGGGTTCATAAAAATAGACTTTAAACCTGGTCGGTTTAAAGTAGCAGTAGCATTAAGCTAGCTCAACCCGAGTAGAGATTTCGTGAAGAGAAATGGCTTTTTCACCTTATATTGCTTATGGACAATTCGTCTCTTCGTTTTCAAGGCTACTGAATATACTCAACTGCTTAGCACGCTTTGTTATTTAATTCGGCTTAGTTTATTACAAAGTCCTTTAAGAGAGAGGCTAATTTCTAGCCGTTTCGTACCTCTTGTCACGTAGCAGAGAAGTTGAGAGGAGTCTTCTGCATTTGTGATACAGTCACTCATTGAGCACCATTTCCTCTGTTTTTGCTTTTTTGTCACGTTTAGTTTTTCAGCTCGTATGAGTTGTCATTCTCCTGCTATTTATTTTATTAAAGAGAAAAACACGTATGCAACCCAATCAGTTCCGATGTGAATTGGAGCCTCAACTTGAGTTTGTGCCACCAATGACTGCAACAGATGACATCATTTTCTGACAGAGAGCAGAATTTATGGTTGAGGTACAACAAGTTTCTCTCAAATCCTGCAGGAGGAAGGATATTGTCTGACCTTCCTACTGCCACCTTTATGTTGGAGTGTCATGCTTCTCTTGCTGAAATTCTGTTAGTTTTATTCCAGATGAAACAGAACAAACGCCTTCCAAAACACTTTAAAATTTTAATCTCAGTCCATAAAATACATTTCTAATAGTCTTGAGAATCATTATGTTTTTTGTTTTTTTTGTAACTATGTTAACTGGCCTTGGAAATCTTTTAGGCACGTAATTTTTTCCCCCCTAGTATGTCTTTGTCAATGTTGAGTCATGAACACTGGCCTTAACTGAGGCCTGTTGTGTTTTGGATGCTGCTGTGAGTTCTTTTACGAGTTCCTGGATGAATTATTTAAAGTTATTTTGGTTGACTAGTCACCCCAAATGAGGATCATCATGCTCCAAATCTTAGAAATGGTTTTATGACCCTTCCCAAATTGAGTAATGTCTTGGTTTGGCAGTAAACTGGCAACTATGCCTCATCAGGCTGGCAGGGTGCCTTGCATGACGATTTTCCCTAAAACAAATTAAAGCATTTGGTTGCATTTTATATCTTTTCAAGTGGCATTGTTTAATTGTAAATTATGTTTCACTTCTACTTGTATTTGACATTAAATTTGAAGTATAAGTCTAACTGAAAGTTAAGGCAGGTGTGAGTTATTCAGAGGTCTTTGTGGACCAACGTTTGAGTTTTTTTCTCCTTCTGCCCAGCAAGGAAATGGAGAAAAATGAAGAGTCGTTCAAAAGCAACGGCAGCAGAACGCTGCTTGTCCGCCACTTACCGGCTGAGCTCAATACGGACGAGAAGGAAGACCTCCTGATGTATTTTGGTGCCGAGTCGGTTCGAGTCTTTTCAAACCGGGGACGTTTGGTAGGTCTTTTGACTCCTTTGCATCCTAAAATCTGACTTTTATCTCCTACATGAATTGATTTATTTTTTCCTTCTTAACAGAAACATGCGGCTTTTGCGACATTTAAAAGTGAGAATATGGCAGCAAAAGTGAGTGCCTTGTGTCCAAAAGCCACTAAATATTGTTTTCTTTGCATATAAAGATGTAACTATGTTTTCTATGAGTTTGCGGTGCATGATGGTACTCACCCTCCCATCTTATTTCTTGTAGGCCCTCAGTAGGCTCCATCAGTTACAGATTCTGGACCAGACCCTTATTGTGGAGTTTGCACAAGGCCAAGATAATGTAACAGTTTTAAAGGACCCCCCGGTGTCAGATGGGTATGGTTTTCTTTAGTATATGTAGCACAAGGGTTTATCGTTGCACTGATTTCCTTTGTGAAGACCATCACAAGTTTTGGGTTTAATCTCTTCTCTTTTCCACACAGTCATGTCAAAGGAAAGCAGAAGACACAGGAGTTCAAACAGCCAAAAATCCCAATCATAGAGACTGGCGTTTCTCCTAACCTCGGGTAAGAAGGACTCCATGACGTAAACAAAAGGGTTACTGAATTATTTTTGAGTTTCGACCACATTTTATGAGCTATAAAAGAAACTAGTGAAGGGGGCCCCTTAACTGAAGTTTGTAAAGCCTGCAGCCTCCCCTCAAAACTACCTCGGACACTTCAGTGTGCTCGCATGACGTAATCCTCAACAGTTGTCAAGGTGTCATCAGTTTGCTCTGTAGAAACCGCCTGTAGGTGAGCTGACAGTGAACCTGGAAGAGAATCTGAGAGGCGTATTTGGGAGCTGTCAGACGCCTTGTGTCCAATTAGATAGCCGGGCTGCCACTGAGCTCCTGACAGGCTTCCTGGCCTGCCAGTTGACGGGACCAGGTGCTCTTTGATACCGCTCGCTACTGTAACAGTACACTCTCTTGTTGCTGCAACTTTTATCTTAAGCCAACTTCCGATTTAAAAAAAAAAAAATCTTTTGCAACCTTAATGGTACCAGAAAGGTTTCTTTCCATTGTATCTCAAAACTACTTGCTGAAAAGCAAATGGAAATAGAATCACCACTCTTTACCCATTACCTAAAATGTATAGTATCTTTTGCATTGTGTCGTTTCAAAAATGATGGCGGGATGGAGGGAATTCCTAAGTCACACAAAAATTAGGGATAAGAAATTCCAAATTTATGCAAAATAAAAGCTTGTATAAATTAACCTGTATAAAATTCACAAGTTAATTTGCTGGTTCAACACGGTTGGTCAGATTAAAATGTAGACATCCCATCTTTTCCCAATCAGTCAATCTGGCATATCCAACTGAACTTAAACAGATTCTAACTCATGTGTAAATTGATGGTCTTTAACTCCCGTCTTCGAGGATCGGTGTCCTGCCACGTTTAGATATCTCTGCTTCAACACAGCTGGCTCCAATATTACCTCATTAGCAGAGCTCTGTAGCGCTTGATTGCATGCTAGTGAAGCAGTTCAGCCATTTAATTCCAGTGTGTAGGATAAAGGACACATCTAAAAGTTGCAGGACACCGGCCCTTAAGGACTGAAGTTTGAGACTACCCGTGTAAATTGTTTCAGCAGTTAAATGTAGAAAACATGGTTGCAGGTTCTGGGATAGATGTAGTGGAGGTGCAGTCACACCAACCCTGTTTAGTCCAAACTCTGTTTCGTTTGCTTAGAAAATCTTTTTTATTTGGGGAAGTGTGTATGTGCAACTCTGGTCCACCTACAAATTTAGGTCTTAGTTTGGTTGACGTAAACTCTAGTGTGGTTTGAATTCATATGTGGAAGCAAGCGGAGCAGAGACCGCTCCAAAAGCAGGAGTAGGTCTGTAGCGCAAGGCATTCTGGGTAAATGCAACTTAAACAAATGTTGTGGTCTAGGTCTTGCAGGAGAATTGGGCTGAGGATTTGTAAAAATTCTACATCTGCTAAAACCTGACGCCACTTTAGTTTTGTTCACATTTTGAGAAGGAAGTTTCACACATGTCTTCAACAGAGGTTTTTATGTTGTTTGCTTCAATGGGTTCTTGGTGCAGTGCCACCTTCGGCGGGGGGGAGCGTGTTTTTCAAAGGGTTTGGTTCGTTTGACAGAGTGCAGTGCGAAAGTGAAAAAGTAAGAAATGTTGCAATTTTGGTCCCCGATCGAATCGAGGCTAGACTCAACCACACCCACTTACACATCGAAGCATGTGTGTCTTAGTGTTACTTCATTTACAAAAAATTGCATCATTGTCTTTGTTGATGCACTGGCAGACCCACAAGGCAACACATGATCCGGAAGAAGAAAAAACCAGAAAAGAAAATCAGGTTTTTGTCCTGATTCGACCTTCTAATCACCAGTTAGGACCAGTAGTAGTTGATCTCTGATTGGTGGATGACTCGTTATGCTTGGTGTTCACGTTCCCTCTCCTCTTTTCAAACCCTTTAGGATGAGATTTCATTCAAATCCCACGCTGAAATATTTATACCCACCGCCCTCCAACGGCGTCCTCACAAACATAACGCATGCCCTCATCGCTGTGCCAAAGTTTTATGTCCAAGTGAGTAAACACCGCCTCTCCTGTGTTCCCTTTATTTTTCATCCAACAGCATGATATGCAGATGTGGAGAATCTCCATGTCTTTGTGTTGCATTATATTCCGTTCTGGAATCTGTGTTTTTCCAAAAAAAAATGTGACCGAAACAAAAAGCATGCAGTCTTCAGGTTCTGATTGTGAAGTAGAAACATGAATCAGGAATAAGTGTGCCCAAGGTTTCTGAGCACCGTCCAAGCTCTTAAGGATCAAACGGCAAGCGTTTGGCTTTTAAAACCCAATTCGGGGAGCAAGTATTAATAATAAACCGTAAGTGGGAAGCATGAGTTATGGGTTTAGCATTTCCCTGGGAGCCGAGCTGCATCCCGTGTTGGCGTCTAGGTGGTGCTAGTGCGCCAGCCGAACGGCTCTGGTGCACCTCAGGTATCTCTCTTCTGCTTCAATCCCACCTTGATCCTCGTATTTGTATGCAGAAGTCGGCCGGTCTGTTTTACATACGGAGCCTGCGTTCCAGGCTGCCTGTTCGGGGAGCCGCAGTGTGTTTATGCACCCGGCTTGTGTTAGGATTCCGCACGCACACACACGTTCTGCTGTCCCTGTTCTAAATGCGAACATATCTCACATTGAAACAGGTGCTTCATCTGATGAACAAGATGAATCTGCCGTGCCCATTTGGTCCCGTCACAGCAAGACCGCCCATGGTAAGATTCCGGACGTGGTTTCTGAATATAGAACTGGTGTAACTTCCTTATGCTGGGTCTCGCAAAAGCATTGAAACACCTCGAACTCACCTGTTTAGACACCAGGAGGTCCGTTTCCCATAAAATAATCTGCATATATCTGTCCAAGCAGATATGTTGTACATCTTCACTTCTTCCTCTGAATCTTACATCATTACAAACTTTTTCCTTTGGCCCTCACAAATGTGATGTATTTAGGGATGGGCAACATGGCCGTAAAGTTTTGTGTGGTACTGTTGCGATAACAGTAAGAGTGACTATAAGAACTACTTATTACTTCTGTTTTAGGTCTTTGTTAGACTTGTGTCATTAGTGCCAGGATTTTAACACATTAATTTAGATTAATTAATTACATAGGTTTTAGCACATAAAAACACAATTTATAAAACTTTTATTTTTTTACATGCAAAGGTCCCAGACTGAACCATATATTCACTTGTTTCTGGTACGCCAATAAATCTTGACGCGCAAGCGACATCTGCAGACGACACATGGACGACAAAGGCGCCTCTCTTGGCCCAGAGGAAGTTAATTTGTTCTTCACAAAATGATCTGATGGGATGCTGGAAAATACTGTCATTGTGTGCAAGTTTTGCTAAAATAAGTTGTAGCTACTCAAGCCTAAAATAGCATCTCAATGCTAAATACGTTGCATTAGCACAGACATTCCCAGCGCTAATTTCATTGTCCACAGAAGTATTTTTTGAAAGAAGTTGTATAAATGATCACGGGTTCCTGAAACACTTGAATGCTGAATAGGTTGTTCAATCTGATGGTTGGATAACCTAAAAAACAGATTAAAATCTACAAATCTTTATTGTTGAGCTCATTTATTCAACAAATTGGCAGCAAAAGGGATTTCCTGACTTGAAAATGCTGCTTATTTTGTCGTTCTACACTTTTTGATTAATTCATTAGCCCTTGCAATTAACTCGACTAAAAATTAGAGTCGAGTCCCACCGCAACGTTTGATGCGTGATTTGTTATTTGTTTGTTGCAGTACGAGCTCTTGCCTCCTGCTCCACCCTTCCCCATGCCGCCTCCTCTGCCCACTGACTACCCACCTTTACCAGAGGAGGAGATGGAGAGGTCCAGCGAGGAAGAGTCGGAATATGAAAGTGGGGATGAGGAAGATAAAGAGAGGTGAGGAGAGGATGCAGGCATTGAATTAATATTCATAGCTATTATTTCATTGTGCGTTTAGATGTTGATTGTCCTTTTTTTTTTTTCTTCTGTACATGTTAGTAATTTTTTTCCCCCACTTTCCTCCCCTTGTTTTATTGAGGATCGCACGTTTGATGGGTCTGGTCAACCAAGCGTGCAAGAGGCCCCTGAGACCAAAAACAGCTTCAAAAAGGAAGAAGCCCAAGATCAAGGACCTGCTCTACGCTCCAAAACCAGACTCTCAGAGGTACGCGGGAAGCACTCAAGCATGTCACAGTCCTCAAACATGATTTATCCGGATACCATATTCATGGCTCAGTTAAAGCACAGGGCAAATAATAAAAGAAAAGAAAAGAAAAACCTCTCCAGACGATCCGTCTTCCTCCCGGAGACGGCCCCGTGTGGCTCAGCGACTTGTCCTTGTTCCACATTCTCACACACCTGCACACCACCTCCCTCATGAGCAGAGGCGCTGCTTTCCGAACTATAAATACATCTCCTGGTCACGTGTTTATCCGACTGTGGAACATCTCAGCTTTAGCAAAACAGACACAAAAAAAAAAAATGCCTAAACCAACCATACATCATCCAGGTTTGCTGTATATTCAGTTTTCTCTCTGTCTCTCTCTGTTCCTCTTGGCCCCAGTGCGCCGGCGCTGCAGCCCTCCGACGTGTTTGAGAACCCGAACCCCGCCGGCCCCAGGAAAATCGAGTTCCACATTTCGGTGCCAGAGGCGGAAGCCGCCGCGGAGGGAAGCGGCCTCGCCCGAGCCGATGTCAACGTCGAAGGTAGGACTTTTTGACCCCCGAGCTTCACATGTATTAAAAAACACAAACAAACAAAAAAAAAAAAACCAAACATTGCTTATGGTTGGAATTAACAGGAAAACAAAGTTTGGTGACCCAGAGTGAAATTCAATATCCAGAGAGATTGAGTTTACTTTTACAACCGAGGAATTCACTTCATTAAAGCAGCTTCAGGTTGGGAGTCCTTGCATTTACTCTGAAATGAGACTGGTGAATAATTTATAGTTGTAGAAATGAGTGTGCAGTTCTAAAGGACAAACAGAGCACAGAATAAAGAGGAGGTGGTTGGGGAAAAGTACAGTGTCTGGAAAAAGTTTTTAAAGGGTGCAGTGTTATGTAAAGTTGACATTTATTTTAGCTTTACGTCACATTATAATGTTATTTTCTCACCAAAAACATAGCTGGAGTGTTGCTTTGATTCTTTCATGCATGTTTGAGAAATCCTTCAATCTCCCGTGGCAACCATTCAGCTGTCAAAAACGCCATTGGTGGACGTAGCAACACTTTTGAGAAGTTCCTCCTCTGAGCTGCAGTTTCCAAGCTAATTTTCTGGTGACTTGAAAATGTTGCTTATTTTGTCGATATGCACTCCTCCACCTTGGGGAGCGGCGCATCTGCTGAGCTCATTGTACGAGCTATTTCTCAGTGCAATGCAGCTGAAATGTTATTAAAGTGTTAACAGAGGAGCCATGTTGTGATGACTTCCTGAAGGCGGAGTTTCAGAAAGAGCTGGAGATTCTTAAAGAGACAGAGGCCCAATTTCAAGGCCTTAAATAACGAAATCAAATTTCTTTTAAGTCGCGTACAAGTGAAGGTAATGTAATTACTTGATTATGCTACAAACTGGCACTATGTGTCGAGAAAATTCATAATACTGCCCCTTTAGACCCTATAACTATCGTATTGCAACCACAAACTTCAAGTTATTTTATTGAGCTTTTAATGAAAGGCGAATAAAAAGTTGTACAAAGTGTAGGTGGGTATTTTTTTTTATTTAGCTGTCCTTCCTCACATGTCCCATTCATTACTCACTTCTTTTTTCCCCCACCTGACATTCCTGCTGTAGACATATGAGCCATAAATGCTTGATGAATCTCAGTATTTTCTATTTTATTATGAACACTGATAATTGGAACTTAAATAATGTGCAGCATCCCTTTTTAATGTGAGTGCTACGCTTTAACTGTCTCATTTTTGTGAGTAACAATGCTCACGGCCTGGAGAAACGCAGCGTCTTGTGAAGAGACCCGTCTCGCAGATCGCTTCACTTGCTCAAGTGAAAAGCTCAGAAAGGCTGTGGCCTCTCATCAGTGGAGGAGAGACACGGCGAGGCTCCAGCTTCTCTTCCGTGTTGTTGTTTTTTTTTTTTTTTTTACTTTTTATCACAACGAGCCAAGAGATTATTTGTCGTGCCTGTTGACACAAGTTCAAGCCCCAACTAGAAGTGGAGTCGGAGCCAAGTGTTACATGGCAGCACTTCAAAGCAGAAAGTTGCAGCAGAAAGGGTTTTTTTTTTTGTTGCTTTTTATAAGCTATTATCTGCGTGAACAAACGTCTTTGAGGACACAGTCTGTGTCTCCTGTCATCTCCGGGGTTCCCTGCTTGCCTTATCTCCCCTCTCCTTGGCTTCGGCTTCACTCCTGAAAAAGTAAAACAGATCTCAAAGTCGTGTACAAAGGATTTCCTAGAGGCAGGGGAAAGATAAACTCTGACAGGTGGCTTTTTTTTCTTCTTCTTGGATTAGTCTTGTTTTGGCAGACGGGGCGAGGGAGGGCTGATAAACAAGCTGTTTAAATAAAAAAAAGGTGGAGGTGGGCGACCGATAAGGAGGACTGTAAGTTCGGATGCGGCGATCTAGTGTTTATCAGGAAAGCTCCGCGGCATTCTGCGCCTCACACATACATCTCATTGATATGACAAACCATTCTCACCCCCCTTTCTGTGGATTTGGACAGGTTCACTGCTCTTTTCCATCTGCAGCACATTCACACACTGCTGAAAAGATTTATCCCCGCTGCCTCCTTTCAAGAAGAAAAACAAACTACTTCTTTCAGTTTACCAATTATTGTTAATTTCTCACTTAAAAAAAAGTGAGAAATTACAACAACAAAAAATACATTATACTAAAAACACAACGAGTAATGCTCTGCAGAGGGATTATTTGTTTGCAAACACAAACTTTCACTGGTTGCCATGGTTACCCACATTTTATCTTGCCAGCATGTTGTCAGCGCACTACAACTATTTGTCGTACTGTGATAAAATATGTTATGTTACGAAATGGACATCGGTGAGCAGGATACGTCTTTATGACCCAAACGCATTACATGCAGGTGAGTGGATAGATGATGGGAAAAAATAGAGAACAATAGAATTGAATATCCTTTATTTATCCACAAGGGGAAATTGTTTATTTGTTGAAAAGTTACTCCATCCAAAGTGTTAAATATTAGTACAAATATAACCATAGGTGATATAAAATTTCTAAAACAAAAAAATGTAAACACAAGTGTGACATTGTAAATAATTCTAATATGACTAAATATGAAATCAATAAATAAAATAAAATGGCTCAAACGTCAATTAGTAGGAATATTGTAGCAATTTTGTTCACGCTGAGATGCGTCAAGTCCCTCTAAAGTTAAGACAAGCGTATCCATGGTGACCAAGGGTACAGGGGTGAAACCTTAAAAGGGTTTTCCTAAAACTATCAATTTTCATAAATGAACGGAATTCATGTTTATCTTGCAAAGGATAAATGAAGTACGATCATTTATACCTAGTTTGTCCACAAGCAGTCATTTTGACTGCAGGGAATTTGGCTCTGTTCTTTCTCAGTTTTACTGCCCAGGCAAAATTAAAATGGTGACAGTTTTTAAAGAGTATAGTTTAAGTAGTCAGAATAATATAATGCTTTCTTTCTGCAGGTGACGTGCGCCGTACAGTGGATGCAGACGTAGAGTGACGTCGACTGATAATCACTCTCTGTCACCGTCTGATTGAAGGGATTTTTCCTCTCTCAGCAGATGAGAGCAAGAGTGCCCCCAGCAGCAGCACTCAGGAAGTGACGGTGACTGAAGGATTTGGGAAGCTCTACCCCAGCGCCCAGACCAACCAGCGGCAGGACGAGCGCAGCGACGACGAAGAGGATCTGGTGTCAGACGTCATCTCCAGGAAGGAGCTGGAGAAAGGCCGGCTGTCCAGAGACGGTAAGTAGTCGTAGAATAATCCACGGAACGTTTTCATGTCATGGATGCAAACGTTGGTGTACAGTTGAAACCACACGATTACATACAGTGAATAAAAAGACACCTTTACTTTTCTTCTGTGCTTTTCTGAAGTAAAAATATTGTAAAAATCAGACCAAACTTCTCTTGTTTTTGGTTGCCACAATAATAAGAGAAATAATATGTCAGAGATTTACTTATCGGTTTCTCCAAGACCAGATGCATTCATTTCCTACTATTTAGTAGCTTTGCCTTTGAACTGTAGGACTTGGGTCAAACCTTTGTGGGTTTCCTTCGTCAATCTTCTCAACGTTTTGCTGGAGTTCTGGTTCGAGTATTGTCCTTTTGAAAGACCAGTCTGTATCCAAGCTTTAACTTCCTGTCTGATGTCTTTAGATGTTGCTTCAATATGTTCTTTCCTCATGTTGCCATCTATTTTATAAAGCGCACCAGTCCCTCCTGCAGCAAACAGCCCCACAACTAGACCTGTCACAATAACAGATTTTGCTGGACGATAAATTGTCCCCGTAGTTATTGCGACAAACGATAATTGTTGTTTTTATTCTCAAGTAATATAATGGTAATTGCCATGTTGTTATTGGGAAAAAAAAAAAAATCTTACTAATTCAGCTGGTAAAATAATGGTTAAATAAAAGGACAATATTTTCAAAGATAAATAAACTTTCAGTCCTAATAAACACAGGAACTGGAAGACACTGTTATATCCAAAATAAATAAGCAAAACAACACATAAAACGAATTATGAATTAGCTGTAAACGAAATTGTCCTTCAATAAAAGGATATAGTTGAGGCCGATGCAAGACTTTAGTCATTCAGTTTTTGATAGAAAGAGAGAGATAAAGACGAAAAACGATAAATCACTCAAATGGAAATTATTGAGCTTGTTTTAATTTATGTGACTGATTGATTGAGACAGTCCTGCCCACAATGTGACGCTGCCACGCCCGCTCTTCATAGTTGGGGTGGTACAAGCGTCCCAGTTTTTTCTCAAAATAGTAGCGATGGTCGTTATGGCCAAATAGTCACAATTAAATTTAATCAGACAGTTGGTCCTTGCAAACGGCATTTTGGCTTTTTATCTTTCTATTGAAGTAACGGCTTCCTCCTTGCTGAGCGCCTTTCCAGCGCATGGCGGTACGACGCAGAACCCGTGTCCTGCCGAGATTCCCATCGTGTCTGTACTTGCTTATAATTGTTTGAGCAAACGAACAACGCGACATCTTCAAGCATCTGGAAATTCCTCCCAAGCATGAAGCAGACTTAGGAACAAATACAGTCGTATAATATTCTGCTGGTGAAATGCAAAAACGTGGAAACATAGCGCAGCGAGTTGTAATTTTCAGCCGAACTCATCACAACACCATTGACGAGAGACAAAGAACAAACAGCCTGCAAAATTCTATAAAGTCAACAAACATTAAAACGCCTCGGAGGGACGGGTTTCGACTCGCGTACGTGCTCCCAATGACAACATTCCTCCTTTCATGTAGGTATTGCAGAACAGCTGTAACGCTCTAATTTCCTCCTCACACACTTCTGTTGAGAGGTGATGCAACAAGCGCAGGATGCCGTAGTTCGTTTGAAATGCATATTAGAATAAACCGGGAGTTATTCTGAGAGACGCCGCGGCTAAAGAAAAAAAAGAAGGAAAAAAAAAATCATCTGCAAACTGTGGGAAAATCAAACCTGAAACCAGAGACTAGATGAATCCCTCCGTGAAGGAGGAGCTGCTGGTGAAAGTTTAACATCAGCTTGAACTTTTTTTTTTACCCCCAAGATCTAAGATTTTTATTTGCATTTGATGCAAGATGCTCATTGTGAACGTCATTTAACAAACGATGAGTACAAATCGACAAAAATGTTTCACCTGTGTTGAAACATTGTTTTTGGAAAATATTTCCAGAAAAGGTGACGAATGAAATCAACCAAACCTCCAATGGATTCAGACACTGGAGCACAGAAATGGCTCTCTGTGTTCTTTTTTTTTTTTTTACTTTTTTATTCATCTCGCATTAATTTCTTTTCCCCCTCTTTTTAAAACAGAGATAAAAAGGATGTCTGTTTTTAAAAGTTATGAAGCCGGCGAGCCGACCTGCAGACTGTACGTGAAAAACATCGCAAAGCAGGTGGAGGAGAAGGTAGGTCCAGCTGTTGCACGTGACCCACTTTCATCCATCCGTCCTGTTCTGTTTTTTGTTAGCTTTTCTGTCCCGAACACTCACCTGTATCAGCACAGGACTCTTTCTTCAACTTTCCCACTCTTATCACATTAAAACCATAAGTCTGAGTTTGTGTTTCATGTGGAGTAACACGTAACTTAAAGCGGACGAATAAGGATTTGTTTTGTTGCAAATACAAATCTGAAAAGCGTGGCCTGCTTCTTTATTGTTGTTTTTAATGTGACAAAATGACATTTATGTTCAAGGAATTTCATATTTTCATTAATTATCTTTAATGTTTTCCAGGACCTGAGGTACATCTATGGGCGATACATTAACCCGTCGTCAGAAGCCGAGAGAAACATGTACGTAAACAGAAATCTTATTTAACATTGCAATTTTCTCCTGTTTTTGGGCTATTTTTGGCCCCAGCGATTATTCCGCTCCTCCCGAGAGCTTCCCGTAATTTGTGCTGACTGTGCCTGGCATTTTTTAATAAGTATCCGCACTAATACTGAGATCATGAGGGACATTAAGATGCTGGTGCATCAGCACTCCCTCAAATAGGTCTGGGCCAGACTCCTGTGAGAAACAGGAAAGAGAGAATCTCTGCCCGGGGCTCCGGCTGGCCTTTACCCACCTGTGGCTTCATCTTCTCTGTATATTTCTTTTAGCATGGAGGACCAAACATGCCAATAAATAAATCATTAAATAATTACTGACACGTGTAACCAGATTTTGTAATCTCTCAAAAAACTAAAACCGAACAACAAAATTATATCATTAACTAACAATTTCATTGTTCCTTTGTTACTGTGTTTGATTAAATCATTTAAAAATTGTCTCTTTAAATGGACTGATTGACTAAACTGCACAGCTGGAATTGTTGATGCTGATTTGTTCTTTAAACAAGCTCTAAATTCACAATTAAATGACTAAATTACTTAACTTGTGAATAAGTGGCTAAATATTGAAATAAAGATACAGTTGATTTTTGAAAATTGTCACCTTCCTAAAATAATGGCCTGTCATTTTTTTACCAGTTTTTTTTGCCTAAGATATCTTTTGGCAAAATTGACCTAGGCCTTTATCTTAGTAAGGAAGTAAGGTAACACTATCCTGGTTTTAATTTTTTCTTTTACTTGATTTTACCTTCTTCCTGTTTAAAATTTTTTTAAATTGAGTAGTTTTTTGTTTTTTTGGCACTTTTGACCTGCTGCATATTGCATCATAGCTCTGACTTTTAATTTGGGAGAGCACAGTCTGCAGTCATCATCTATTCTGACAGAAATTATCCAAAATATGATGCTTACTGAAGCAGATGGCAGTGTTGTAGTCAAGACCACCTAACCCGAGACCAAGACAAGACCAAGACTTTAAGGGTCCGAGACCGAGTCAAGACCAAGGCCAGCGCCCTGCGCTACATGACACAATAGAATGTGAAATATGATCAAAATCGCTAATCAAATTGATCTGAAAGATTCGCATTCCCATAAAAACACCTAGATATTAAAATACTTAGAACTGAAATAAATTTCACCAATATTAAAAGCAGAACAGACTCTTTGTTCTGCTTATCTAAAAAGATAACGCCCTGGGCATTTGCCCATATCATTCATGTCAGAAATCACCACTGTCTGCACCATTAAACATAGCTATTGAGGCAATGCCCTGACTGTAAACAACGCTTAACTATGAACACTGACCAAAGAGCAAGAAGCAAGAAGTAACCAAGCACAAGGCGCTGACCATGACTGTTCTCTCCCGCTACATGAAGCCAGGTAGTCTGACACCATGGCAGACATGACAGCTGCCACTTTGAACAAAAACAATCAGAGCAATGCGCATGCTCTGGATGCTCTTTTGTTCGTGTTTTATTTATTTGCTAATAAATATCAATGTATATAATTAAATAAAATAATAATAGGTACTGCAGTGTACGCAGAACATTACAAGAACAAAGATCGGCTCTCAGTGAGGCTCCAGTCCTGTCTTCTTAGTAAAGAAAAGTTCAGAAGACTGAGATCGTTCGTGAATGTCACATCTCTATATTGCAGACTTTTGGACACAGTGTTGTCCCATATATGCAACACGTTAGTCAACACCTCCGCACAATAATTAAGCACAGTGAGTGACTCTTTTTTTCATCACAAATGCTTATGTGTCTCTGTACTGCTAGCTTTGCTGACATCACGTCAACAGAGCTTACCTTTCTTTGAGCTTCTTTTCTAAGCGACGGAAATAGTTAGACGTAGTTCCCACCGACTGAGAAAGCGAATCGCTGCGGAATTAGCTGTCGCCATCGGATTTCTTATGATTTATGCAGCGCAATTTTATTACTGACGATTGGACAGACATCTGCCGCTCAAAGAAAACTGTCTTGTGCAGTGGGGGGAGTAACAGAAACACGTAATTGTTAAGTCACGTTATTGCTTGGATTTTAATCGGTGCGTTTTGCATCCAGTGAAAACAAACATGTTAACAAATAAACCGGACAGTTTGCTGTGAGTTTAGAGATATATCCACAGTTGAGGTCTTGACCGGTCTTGAAATAAAATCCCGAGTCCTCAGCGCCCGAGACAAGACCGAGACCAAAGGAGATCGAGTCCGGGACGAAACCGAGACCATCAAAAAATGGTCTCAAGACCAAGACCGGTCTCGAGTGCTACAACACTGGCAGACGGGCCACAGTGTTGCTGCAGAGTGCTTATTTTATCGAAGGTTGTTGTCATCTGTGCTGTTCAGGATTTACTGAAGTGGGGATGTGTTTTATGAACTGCTTCCAGAGGGAAAAAAGGCTTCACGGACACATGCCCATCAGCGGCAGATCCTGCCCTGAATGCTAAATAAACTTTTAAAGCCTCCTGTTGCTTGTCTTCGGCAAAAATCAATTGTCGGGATTTAGAGCCCGCAGGTCGTTGGGCTTTACCGACCCATTCGGTTTTATGTGCTCGCAGGAGCAGATAACATTTCCCCGTGTCACGCCGAACGGAGCGCGGCGTGACGTTTGAGCCGGACGGGCCACGAGCGTACAGCGATAATGATGTGTTCCCGCTTTTTCTTTGTTCCCCAGGTTCGACGTCGTGTTAATGAAGGAGGGGCGGATGAAAGGGCAGGCCTTCATAGGACTCCCGAACGAGCGCAGCGCCGAAAAAGCCCTGCGGGAAACCAACGGCTTCGTTCTCCACGACAAACCCCTCGTTGTCGTATCCTTTTATCCCCCCTCCCCTCCCAGTTTGCGTAACTGCAGACTTTGTTGGGGTTTAATTAATTTTTGTTGTGAAGGCACCCAGACATGCTAAGATGTGAAGTTGTGTTTGGTGTGAAAATGTTTGTTTCCAGTCCAAATCAGGACCTTTTTCCAACATCACAGATTGAGAAAACAAGCAAGCCAGAACACATTTTACCTGTGACGAAAGTAAAAAGAAAACCGTTAATCATAGGCAGGATGTGTATTAAAGCGATGCAGTGAACAGGTGAAGTATTTTTGGTTTATTAAGTGAACCCTCCCCTCCACAGATGTTTTGTTGGCTGTGCCCCTCAGTGCTTCCAGGAGGATGAGGACTAATTTCTGGCAGCTTTGAACCACCACCTGCTCTTCCTTCTTTCTCGAAGCTAATTATGCATCAACTTTTGAACCTGTCACGGGGAGCAAGGCTTCTGATTTTGACGCTGTTTTAATGTGCATTTCGCAGCGAGTTAGCTTGAAGACAGCATTGTTATGTGCTCAACTCAGAGGTTAACATGCTGGTTCTGAAAACGGCGCTGTTAGAACTCGACAGCATGTGCTGACATTGGACCTCAGCACCTTTTACACACATATAGGTATATGTAAAGTAAGGAACTGGTGGACATGCATAAAGTAGTGCATAAAACGACAGGATCCGCAATATTTATTATTATTTTTTTTTACAAATATATTTATACATTCTATCTAAATTGCCTGAGCTGAGGTGGTGAATACACGTTCCTGCCATGTTTGTGTTTTTCCTTCCTTTTCATAACTACGTACTACTTTGTGTTGGTCTGTCACAATCGCCCCCGATAAAATACTTTGTCGTTGTGATGAGAAAAAATGCGAAAAGCTTCAAAAAGTCTGAATTCCTGCATAACTTTACTTTTAGCTTAAATTGGGAATTAAAATGAATTCTGTTTCAAAAGAAAATTCAGCAGAAATTCTGTACTAGCATAAATTTGACATAAAGTTCATATTAGCATAAGTTACATTTTAGAATAAATTCTGCTTTAGCATAGCTTTTGTTTTAGCCTAACTTCTGTTTTGGGATGAATTCCATTTTAGCATAGCCTTTTCTTTTCTCCCTTGTTCTGACTTTTGCATTTTATTGGCCCTTCTGGGTGAAACATTGACAATTTGCCTCTTTATTTTTGAATGAAAAGGCAAAAAAGTCAAATTTCCTAAATTGTTAGCTTAGACTTAATTGAAATAGAGTGCAAAAAAGAAATGGGGATGTTTTGGACGGTTTTGAATTTTACCTTTCAAGCGCATCAGAAAGTCAGGGCTGGTTTGCTTTGCTGTTTAATTCTTAGGAAGAAAACACAAACAGTGAACCAGTATAAATTCATAGTTTGTTAAAGACTTGCCCTGCAACTAACTACTCAGTCTGCTAGAAAAAGAACAAAACAAAACAAAAAAACCTTCCTCATGTTTTGGCAGGTTAAAACAGGAGGTTAATCATCGGTGAAAATCTTTTGATAAATCACATCAACGCTTTTTATTTAACCTATCATCGAGGTGGCAGCTTTATTAATCCGTGCTATTTTCAAAGCTGTCGCAGCTCGACCGAGGCAGTTAAAAAAACAGGGCGCCCGGTCTCTCATAAGGTCAGTTTTGGCCAGTGGTCTGCTGACCTTCCGAGGAAACAGCTGCGACCTTTTCTCAAATGAAATTTACACGAGGCAGAGAGCGTCGCTGGGGAAAAACGCTCAGAGCTGCGTCGTGCAGAGCCTCGGCCAGAACCTGACGAGTTCTGTGTCCCGTACGAAAAACAGATCTGTGACTGGACTGGCTTTTCAGTGAGGCTGCGTGACTCTAAATGCGCATTTGTCGAAGCAGAAAGTGTCATTTATGTCTGAAAACCACCAAAGCACCTTAACTACACAACTCCCAGCAATTCGCGAGATCCGCAAGACCGAAACCAGACAGCACAGACGGCAAGAAGGGCCCAAAGCAGCGGTGAAACCAGCAGGTGAGAAACTCTCCAAAGCCTTTAAACTCTTATTTTTTTTCTTTTTCTCTGGAGAACAATCGCTCAAATATCCCCATTATGCACCCATCTGCTTGTGAGGCACGAAATGTGTTATTGAAATACTTACAGTTGTGTTTACACTTTATCTATTTAAGATACCAAGGCTGGAAAACCATTTGTATCCTTACGTTGACATATCCTTTGGAGGAGCAAAACCTCTACAGAGTTTAATTATAGTCACTATCGTACAGATAGAGCTTGAAACTTGTCTTGTAGTTTGCTGAGCATTGTTTTGTTTTTTTCTGTAGCTTATTTTGTTCATGCTTTTTTTTTTTTTTTTTGTTTATTCCTACTGATTATTTTCCTTGTTTGACTGAATAGGTGCTGTTCATCAGAGGCTGTCTTCTTCTTTTCTCACATTAATAAATAAAAATATTTTCTCAGAGTGTCTGCTGTCATGTGTTGTTTTTTTGTTTGTTTTTTTTTCTCCCTCTGATTACCGCCTCAGACACACATCTCAGCCAAAAGCATCATTAGTCCCAAAACTTAAAGTCTTGTCAGGCGAGTAAGTACAGAGTGGGGAAAAGGTATATGAGATCTAAACGGGGCTCAGCAGCAGATGGTAGGCTGTCAAAACAGTGTGTGGAGGGGAAAAAAAAGGAAGAGAAAAGAAAAGCTCTCCCGAATAGACAGCAAGGAAAACAAGCAGACTGCAGTCTGTTTGGAAATTGTTGGGACTTGATAAGCTTACCTTTACAGTCCTTGGCCCCATTTCTCTGATTACAGAGCACAGATTTGGAAAAATAAAAAAAAAAACACAGGTGCACCGTTTCTTGCAAATGCATTCTTACCGCTTGAAATTTGTCATATTTCGACACTTGTTGACCTCGAACTCCGATGTAATTCAACTAGGATTTAATGTCTGCAATTATGCTCACTAACTTATGCAAAATTGTGACGTTGAAAGACTTTTCATAACCGTGTTGTGCTGCATTGAAGCTGGAGGCGTCTCTCAGCTAGATTGAATGGAGGGCATCTATGAAAGTGAGCTTTCAAGTCTTGATTCACATCCTGAATTGGTTTTAGGTCTGAACTTTGACTGGGCCATTGAAGCACATTACAGTGTTTTGGTTTTTTTTTTACATTTATTTGTATGTTTTCCTTCTTCCTTTTATGAATTACTTTTTGTCTTTGAGGTTTTGTTTTCTCATTTTTATTTTATTTAAAAGGAGTTTTGCACATATAAATAAACAGGTAGACCAACAGACAGTAAAAGTAGGTACAATATTTTTTGTGTATGTCCATAATCTTGATTAATCTTTTTTTATTAATCTTTGCAAAGTACATGTTGTTGGTTGATGATATGTAGACTGGAAATGGAGGGAGTTTACAAAATGTAATGCATCTACTTAGCTGGAAAAATATATATATATCAGGATTTTACCAGCCATTCAAGGGAAAATTGACCTTACTGATTGAGTGTTGCATTAGGTGTAACAGTGACATTTACTTTGATCCTCTAAATTTTGTTTCTGTGGTTATTGTGCTAAATTTATCCGTTATGTTTTTTGTTTTTTATAGTGCAATAAACACACAAGACAAGCTGAGAAAAGCTAATTAATTGCCCAGGCTATCTACAACTGTCAGCTGCTTAAAGATGAGAAACTGCCTTGTTGCTGAAATGTGCTATTTGAATAAAATTGACTCCATTCTCCTTTCCTTCTGGCATTTCATTAAAAGGGTGGTATTATGCGTTTTCCTGTCGTGTAGTGCCATTTTGTAGCACCACCAAGTAACTGTGCTAACTTTTAGCAAAAGTTAGCACAGTAATTTTAAGGCCTTGAAATTGGGCCTCTGTCTTTTTAAAAACTCCCGCTCTTTCTGACACTCCACCCTTCAGGGAATCAACTCAACTTAGCTGCTCTATTAATCCTTTAACAACGTTTTTACCCGCACTTCACTGAGAAGTAGCTCATACAATGAGCTCATGTAATGAGCTTGTCAGATGCGCCCGTTCCACCAGGTGTTTGCTAATTGCTGCCGGTGAGTAGAGAGGCGGAAGCTCCGAGGACGAATTGCACTTGAAGGCGGCGCTCAGTCCACTGAGGCTTTTTTTTTGCACAGCTGAATGGTTGCTGTGGAGATTATAAGGATTTCTCAAACTTGCATGAACAATCAAGGCTGCTCTCCAGGTATGTTTTTGATAAGGGAATAACGCAACATGATGTAAAAGTAAAAAAAAAAAAAAAAAGAAAAGTTGACTTTATATAACACTGCCCCTTTAAAAGAAATTAGATATGAAAAACATGAGCCGACAATAAATGTTACCTCAATTTAGGAATAATTAATTTCTTTAACTGCTATTTAACATCACAAAGTAGGCAGCTGTGTTTTCAATTTTACTAATCATTTGTTGACATAAAAGGAGTTGTTTGATTTAAAATGGAAAAGCCATTTTAAAACGAGGCCTATGAGAGCTAAAAAAAAAAAAAAAGTCAAAGTAAGGAACAGTTTTGTGTAACTTTATTTTTAATGTCTCATCCGGTGCAGTTCATTAGGCCCCAGCCCCGGCTGTGGGCTCAGCCAGCCTCTGGTTAAAACCCAGGCACACGCAGCCTTATCAATCACATGTGCTCGTCTGCTTCGACCCGCAGCTCATACTTCAACGCCACCGTCAGGGGAGAAGTTCCCATCTGTGCCCTACTTTGCCCGCCATCCCAACGATGACAAATGTGCCACCCGCCGTGGAAATATTGAGAGTTACCAGGACATTCATCAGGTAGCGTTTGAGCAATATGAAAGATAACCTTTTGTAAGTGGACGCAGATAAAGATGTATGCTCCGCCTTGGCTTTTGCACGGGCTTCATTTCAGCCTAATACCGCGACTCACCCAGGAGTAATACCAAGATGATGCGTTTCGTATTTCGGATTCAACCAGGTGTGCAGTCTGTTAGGTAGGCGGACTTTAGCTGTTGGGGCTGCTGAATACATGTGCTCACTTTTTCATACTAGCTCAGGTCTTTTATGAATATCAGCCTTCAGTTTTCATACTGCTTACTTTTATCTTTTATTTTTTTATTTTATATTTTGGTGAACGCTGAGTGACATGTTTACTAAGCTGGAGACACCAACAAGCCTCAGGCTAAAAGTCTTCTCATGATACCCCTGAAGACACCGTTTATGTCTTTCTCAACCCATGGGGAGGGTTCTTCTGGGAAATAAAGACTTTAAGAAATAACTTTCTAAGTTTTGCTATTTCACTGCTGACATGTTTTTTTTTTTTTTAAAGCACTCCCTTAATCACTGTAGCAGGACATTCTGTCACAACACAACTCATTTAAAGGGTTTTAACATAAGATTCCCTTACACAAAGAAAACAGGGTGTTCGATGATTAAAATAAAGCTCAACAAACCCAAATCATCCCCAGAACTGAAGAATGTGGGACATTCCAATTGGGTAAATAGGGATTGATTGAATTGTTTTGTTTTTAAAACGTCACTATGCAGTATTAAGAATAGTTAACTAATGGGCAATTGATCAAAATTGGTTAACTTCCTGTTCAGTGATCAGCAAGTTAAAAACCGAATTAAAACGAAGTTAGAAAAACACTCAAAAAAAGCAAATGAATTTAAACTATCAGGATAAAAAAACCCAAGTAGTTCAATGCCAGCAAATGTTAAAATATTGCATAAAAGCTAACATAGTTTGCATCTTTGGAGCGGTGCTGTTGTGACATCTCACTTGGCACATTTCCAAATAAACAAAAGAAAAGAACCAAAACAACCTTGTTTTCTGCAAATGCTAGTTAGCAGGATGACCAACCCTCTGTGCAGTTCCATGTGATGGTATGAGATGAAAGTATTAAATCCAAATTCAAAAATTCCCCAAAAGTAATTTAAATTCCCTTTTAGTGTTGAGTGAATGTTGCGTTCTCATTTGCCTTGTACAGATTTTTTTTTGACATTTTTATTTTTTACATGCTGTGTTTTTTTCTAGTTGTAACCTTGGGCCAAACAGCTGTAGTGAGCTATAAAAGAAAGGCCGTAGATATTATGATGCACCTTTTTTATTTACTCTTATTTTATTCCCATTACATGTCATTTTCTTGTTTTTTTTGTATTTTCTACTATCAACTTTTTCTTTTAGACTAAAGGATTTTAGTCGTGTGCCTTAAAGTTTCACCTGTTTTACATTTCCATCCATTCGCCAGTGTGTTACCTAACTAATTCCTTAAAAAGGGTTAAGTGGCCGGTGAAGATGGCGTCTATACCCATGAGACAACGGGCGAGGTCGGGTTAGGGTTGCCAGTCCGTCACAGTTTACACTCACATAAAATGCTAAGGAAATGATGTAAAACCTCCAGACCCTTTGGACTCTATCACTGCAAATATACATTATAAAAAAAGACCACAAGGTCAGTGTTCAGCTCTAAACAAAGAGGTAAGTCCTTCTGTAAGGAATCTGAATCTGAACAAAACTTTTATCATGCTTCGGTCGTGAACAATATTGATGGGCAAGACACGACTTTTAACAGCATTCAAAGTGACTTCTTGTTTCATCTATTGCTATTTTCTGAAACCGCAGCACTTACTTTCCCCCAAACGAATTCGATTAAATAAGAAATATAGAGCAAAATGTCTGTCAAAACATACCAGATCCTAGAAAACTAATGAGCTCTCTCTGACGTAGTTGATTTGTACCCCTTGATGACCTCTTTCTGAACTGGAAACCTTATAAACAATTGATGTGAACCATTGAGATTTCCTCCCCGCTGGGAGCGACTTAACTATTCCTCCTCTGCTGACTTCGTAGGTGCAAATAGTGGGGATGACATGCACTGCTTAGTCAACTCTAAAGTCTGCTCATGTGGACGGCCGTACAAGTCTCGCAGAGAGTGACTGTCAATTCTAATGTATGCTTATTCATTATGAAGGGAGTGATGGCTTGACCATGCATATTTTATGCTTTTAAATCTTGCAAGTTTCATGAAGTTGTCCGAATGAGTAGCATTTAAAGCCGAACTAAAGTAATGCGGCTGAATAATTAATCCTTAATGTCTTTAACAACTACGCCCAAGGTCACCAGCTCTGCTTAAACCAAAATGTTTGTTTACTCGTCCTGATTGTAGATTTCATTTGTTGATCTTGGATGCCCAATATACTGGATTTACTCATTTGCAGCGTGACAGAGAACCGAATCCTGCCGCCACACCTGAGCTAGGAGGAAGTCTCGTCATCGAAGGCATGTAGACTTTTTCCACTGGAAAGATTATGTAGGAATGTTTAAAAATAGACTTGCAAAGGTACAAAGGCTCATCGCCAATGCAGGTCCCTCTCTTCGCTTTTCCGCCGCCGCCACCACTCATTTCTCATCTCTCTGCCCCACGCTGTCCGAGTTGCCAACTAAATCTCCGCCTCATCTTGTCCGCCGTAACCTTGTTTATTCCCAACAGTAGCATTACCGGAGCTGTAAAAGTATTTATGGGGGTACGAATGCGGGACAGCCAATCTGAGGCAAATCTATAAATCCTGGCGGTTGATTTCTCAGGGCCAGGAGTAGCAGGCTGGTGATCAGTAGTGTTAGAAAGTATTCCCCGGGCGGTTCTGTGTGACTAACGCGCAGAGGCCGAGCGGCATGCCAAACAGTCGCGTGGCAATGCTGTTGTGCCTTTTTAATATGGCTAAGCTGGCCTTCACCTCCAAAGAGAGGCACCGCCTGGCAATCCATCTAGCACGAGTTGCTATCATTAGCTAACACCCAACGGGGACCTGGGCTGAGGAAACTGTGTGTTTGTGTGTGGTCAATGGTTTGTTGTAGTTGAGGATTTGTGGGTAGAAAAACCTGGAGTAAGCAAAACTCTCACTGTGTGACTTAACCGTAAATAGGACATAAATGTTAAAACTTTTTGGGGGCCAACAACATGAAAGCAAGCTGACAATAAATAGATTGGAATTTTAGAAATCAGAGCCTAGGGGAAAGTGTCTTTTTACTGTGCAGTATATCCTCTCGATACTTGGCCTGGGCTCCTTTTGCATGAATTTCTGCATCAGTAAAGTGTTTCATCAAGATGATCAGCCTGCATCTCTGCTGAGTTGGCAAAGAACCTTATGTTGCTTTAATAGCAATCTTATTTTTAGTTTTTTTTTGCACGTACATAAGTTTACAGCGGGAGTAAGTAAGGCGCATCATCTTTTTCAGCATCTGTACTAGTCATGTCTTCCTTTAACCTTGTGCTCATCTCGCTGTCGCACAGGCCGGGAGCTTCAGCTTCCATCTCTAATAAGATTTAGAGAGTATAGCCGAGAGAGCCGGGCGATAAGTCTTGAGAGCTCCCACCCCCCCCCCACAACCTCAATATTGGCAAGGAAATCAATGTGGCGAGCAAACCGACCGGCACATTCTGCAGTCAGCCCCTACACTACAAAGTAATCAGTGAGTTGAACTAATCCTGGAAGGTTTCCCCTTCTGTTGCAAAGTTAATAACAAAAGAGTCATCCCAGCCTATGTGTTGAATTAGGAATTAATCCTTGTACCAAGAGTAATTACCAGGCAGGGTCATAAAAGAAGTGACCTTGCAGAAGAAGTCTGCGGTTGTTCGTCTCGGCATTCAACAGGTGCCTTGCTCTACACGTAGCACTACGCATAGGGACAATGTCGTTTATCCCTGCCTAATGTTTTTGGGTTGTTTTTTTTTCCCTTCACTCCTTGAGAACAGTGAACCCCAGAGGGCGGGAACCTCATCATCCACAATTTCTCACTTGTTTACATTAATCCTGTCTAGATATTCCCTCACTCCCATGGCAGCTCTTTGTAATTCCTCTCTATTGTCTTGGTTTTGATAGACAGCCAGACAACACTCGCTAATTAGCTTTGTGCGGGTTTGGAAATTCTCCGCTAATGCTCATTAATGGGAGGCAGGTCACCGATTAATACTTTACTGAAAGGTCTCATGTGGACTCGCTCCCTTCGAGCTTTCACGGAAACCCAAAGACCGAGCCATTTTTGTTATTTCGGGAGCCGAACGCTACTAAAACTGGGCAGAGTCGCACGTGGACGCCAGGAATGCCGCAAGCTGTCTGCTGCCGTTTGTTGGCCCTCTGTTATTTGGCGGGGGCACAGATAAAGCACACTCTTTGGTGAAGTCTGTCTGCCAGCCAGCTGTCAGACATCATTTAAGTTTAGGACGTGTCAAGTGGAGTCATGTTTGGCTGAATCACACGTCGGTCCGTCCAGCCTCTCTGAAGGAAATTGCCATTTATTTAGAAAATGCTGAAAGGTAAACACACTTTTCTGCAGAGTCCACTTTTATGAAACACTACAGCTCCCCTGTTTCAGCCGGACTGCGGCTTTCATTAGTGCAGCTGCCTCAGCCTGGAGAGAGAAAGGAAAAATGTTCTTCACACATAGAAAGGAAAAACAAAGTATTGATGAATATCTGTTTTAGTTTCCTGGACGCCTTGTCCATTGTGAGTTTGTATTTATTTCCCTTTATTCTTGTACTCCTAATTATAGCCCCGTAAAACCAGTTCCCTTTCGAGTGCATGTAACTAGTAACTCTTGTCTTTTATGTATAATTTTATTTTTTAACAAACATTAATAAGCAAACGACACCATAAAGATGAAGGAACAAAGCAGACCAGATAGGGGAATATATAAAAAAGTTTAAAATAAAAATGATAAACTCAGTTTTTGCATTTGTATTTGTAAAATGTTCGAAAACCAAATATTTCTGTCCTTCCACTCCCAACTTTATCTGCCACTTTCTGCTGGTCCGTCATATAAAATACCAATAAAACACAGAAGTTGGTGGTTGTAGCGAGACAAAATATGGAAAAGTTTGAGGCGTGTGAACAGACCTACTGTATATCAGACCTAAATACATAAAATCCTGCAGTTGCAGGTTGCCGTGTTTAATCTTGTAAATGGGAGATGGCTTGTAGCTGCAGTTGTCAATTTTTTTTCAACGTCCTCCATGTTTAAAGTCTGATCATGTTTCAACTTCAGAGCTCTACAAAGTTGAGATTGCTTTTTTTCCAAGTAATCAGCAGTACATAGCTGGGTATTTCAGAGTACTAGTTTGTAAAAGTAATTCTTAAAGGGGAAGTATTCTGTGTTTTTCAAGGCACAATAGGCCGTTTTATAGCACAATCAAGTGTCTGTTAACTTCAGTTGTTACAAAAATGCCGTATATATAAAATATAACTTGAAATAAATTTTACTTTGTAATTTAGTGCATCAAAATTGGGCTTCTGTTGTTTTAAAAACTCCTATTCTTTCTGGATCTCCTTAATTAACCCTTCAACAATGTTTTTTACCAGCGATGCACTGAGAAGTAGCTCATATAATGAGCTCAGCAGACAGGCAGTTCCATCTGGTGTTTACTAATTGCTGCTGGCTAGTCTGAAGGAGCTGAATGGGGGCAGTCATGCGGGAGGGGTGCTTTGTGAGGCGAAGACTCCGAAGCTTGAAAACTGCACCTCAAAGGCGGGGCTAGGTCCACCCAGGCGTTTTACACAGCGGAATCGTTGCCACGAGAGATTAAAAGATTTCTCAAACATGCATGAAAGAATCAATTCAACACTTCAAGTTTGTTTTTAATGAGGGAATAGCAATATGACATTATGTCAAAAAGGTTGATTTTAGATAATATAGTAACTTTAATATAGTTATTTTAAAGCTCTTCTAGTTCTGGACTGATCAAGGAAAACAACAGGGAGATTTCTTTGAGGCTCGTGACTGAACAGCACACTCAGACCAGTTATTATACTTTTAGTAATTATTAACAGTATATCTAATCGGTTTGGCATGTTTGATCATGTGTGGGGAAAAAAAAAAAAAACAAGCACTGTGCAGGGGTGAGGTTTTCAGGCCTTGATCTCGGTGTGTGGTTCTCAGTGAGGCCAGAGTGTTGTGTGTACAGAAATGACCCGTCAGAAATGTATGCCTTTGAAAACCGGGGATAATCCACTGGGGCCATCTGACTAAATGAATTCTAACTGGAGTCAAGCCGATCCCCCATGTGGCAACTGAAAATTATAGTCCATTCCTGTGGTCTTTTATCAAAGCCTGAAAGCACAGAACAGATAACACTCTTGCAGAGGAGGATTCTGTTTTTGAAGGTATGGTGTGTGTGTGGGTGTGTGCGTTTGTTTATAATGATTTGTGGGGACCATTTTCCTGACACATATGGGGACCCACTGTTCCTTGTGCGGACCGAAACCTGGTCCCCACAAGGGGAGACGTTGTTTTTGAGTCGGGGGTTAGATTTAGCCCTGACGCCTCAGCCCTCTAGCCGCTCCTGTGCTCTCCTCCCGCTGGAGGAGAGGAACCGGAGCTAGCCTTTTCACGCCACTTTCGAATGATCTGGCGGGATGGTTTGTCTCCGCCCTGAGTCGCTGTCTGGGCCCCGTCTGGCCTCAGTTTCCCGCCGTAATGGCTTGCATAACTGAGGCAGCGGCTGAGCCCACGAAGCTGAGGGCGCCTGTCTCCACTTATGCGCCCATCACCAGGGTGGAGGGGTTTACAGAGCAGAATTTTCCCTCTGTTCCCCCTCTGGACCCGGGCTTCGCTGACGTGTTTGGGGCCAGGACATCAGGATTAGTCCAGCGTTATGTTTCGAAGTGGTCAGCCTTTCAACGTTGGTGCGCGGGAGAGGGAGTGGAGCTCATTTCATGTCCTTTAGGCTGCGTGCTGTCATTTCCCCAGCAGCTGATGGACAGAAATTTAGCTTTCAGCACCATTCAAACGTATGCTGTGTAAGAGAATTGAAAGGTGGCTAAACTCTCAAATATATAAGTAAGGAAATAACGCATAGAGATGGAATTCTTGCTGCTTGGCCAAGGCGAGCCGGAGATTTATTACACTTCCACGGATGCGTCTTACAACTTCATCAGTACAAAAACCAAAAATCTCCCCGTATTCTTAACACCACCCTTTTTTATACAATCTCATTTTTACTGATGCGAGTTGGTAAGTTTTGACCAATAGCATTACTACCCTTGATTTGGGCAAGCTCTAGACTAAGTGTGTGTTTGGACACCCTTTGAAACATTTGGGACCTCTTGGCCTCAACATCTGCTCCATTTCAGATTTGCCGAATAAGCCAATTCCTCACAAATTATTGTTCTTATCAGTCCAAACAGCATCCTTTCCCAAGTCATATTTGGTCCAACTTTGTGCTTCGCACACAAGGAAGGGGAGGGTGTCAGGTCAGTTTGACCCAGAGAGGTGCCAAGAATCCTTTCGCAAAAACAACTCAATAAATAGTATTTCCTCTCTTGCATCTGCAGCTATTTCCTCCTGCCATGAGGGTTTTGGTGACAGAACGGTCTTCAACCACCTGTTGATGAAGCGGTTTCTGAGAGGTGTGCGCAGAAGCAGACCTGTGTCATGCCCACTTGCTCCTCTGTGGGATTTAACCCTGGTCCTGCGTGCTGTGGTTGAAGCTCCATTTGAGCTTTTAGATCAGGCTCATCTTAAGTTCTTGTCTTTTAAAACTGCTCTGCTGTTGGCCCTTACGTCTGCAAAGAGAGTGAGCGATTTAGCCGTTCTCTGTTGCGCCCTCTTGTCTCAGAATACGAGCCGACGGCAGCTCAGCTGTGCTGCGTCCCAATCCTGCTTTTACTCCTAAAAGCATCACAAGCTTGTTCAGATCAAGAGAGGTATCTTTGGAGGGTTTTCACCCTCCTCCTCATAAATCTGAGGGAGAGAGATCTCATCTTCTCTGCCCCGTGTGCGCTCTCTTGTTATGTGGCACACACGTCTGCACTGCATCGCTCTCTGTGTCTGTTCTTGCATTACAAAGATAACTCAGTGGGGCGTCCTCTGTCCGCCCAGCGTCTTTCTCACTGGCTGTGTGAGGCCGTCTCACAGCTTACACTTCCTATGGATTGGATCTTCCAAGGAATCTGAGAGCTCACGCCACCAGAGGAATTTCATCCTCCACAGCTTTGCGTGGAGGAATGTCTGTGGAGGACATTTGTGCGGCAGCTTCCTGGTCATCTCCGTGCTTATTTATTCGGTTTTACCTGTGTGATGTTTCCATGTTCTCTATGACCCATTCTTTCCTAAGTTCTGAAAGAATACTTATTTTTCACATTTACAAAGCATTTGAGAACAACATGGTTGTCCAAAGTGCTGCATAATAAATTACCTGTTCTGTTCATCGTTACACTGTTACAATTCGTAACGTTCGTTGTTCCCGTTCACAGCAGCAGGTCTGTTTTTCTCAACCTTTCTAACCAGAGGCTATTCTTCTCTGTCGCCTTCTGCTGTATGGGAGGCCGGGAGTGCGTAATTACGCGGTGTAGGTTGAGACTGTTTTTGTATATGCGAGCAGACGGTTTATGGTGGTGGTCTGGATGGACCCAGTGAGGCATAGACTGCATCCTGCTTCGCCGTTAACCCACTAGCGATAGCCTTAAAGGGCTGCACCTATACTCATAGAATCTGGGGTTACAATACATAACAAATGTTTACATTCACTTAGAAACAACAATACAAATGTTTTAACTCAGGAAGAGTTCAGAAATCAGTGTTTGGTGGAATAACCATGAAGGTTCAGTGGGGTTCAGTGCAGTGGGCTCTTCATGTTTTCCAGAGCTGTATGCGTCCGGAGCTTTCATGTCTCAAAATGATTTTTTTTTTATCCTAGTTTTGATAGCTGACATATTATTTAAGGCTATACTCTGAAATGGAAATTTTTATCCCACTAACACTGTTATTACAAAGTAGACTAGTCTGACTTGGGTGATGAGACTTCTTACATCATGTACAAACTTCACCAATAATCACTGTTATTCCAGTGCTATAGGAAAGAAAAAAAAAAACCTCATAACAGCTGGGCTCTTTACCTTAGACCTCAGTGCTGTGTTGCATATTGCTTGTGAAGTTTTCTTTTGGCCTCATTCGTGCATCTGACAGCGGCAGTAAGTAACTGTAACAGAGGGGAAAATAATGAACAGAATTATCTTTTACAGTTTATGTCTATAAACATCACCGAGCCACTCTGCAGACAACCTCTGCTAAAAATACTCCTTTCTTCAAATGACAAGATTCAACTTACAGGAAAAAAAAAATAAAAATTCCAGCTGTCTTCACAACTTTATATTGAAACCTTGGCGTTCAAGTAGAGCAAATTCAGATGTTTTCCAGATTTATGCATACATCTTGGCAGCTATTGCTCAAGATATTTAGAAAATAGTAATGATAATAAAAATATCACATGGGATCGTAGCATGAGAATGTTAAACGGTTCTCCTTTTGTTTTTATTTTAGATTAGAAATGCAGAGAAGGAAAGATTCCTGTACTACCTTATTAGTCATCTGGTACAACGCTAGCAAAAAAAATAAAAATTAATTAAATTAAATTTTGTTCCTTCAAATACGGGGCTGGATAATAAATCAGTAATATATATTGTGATAGACTCATGATCAATATCAGTATATAATACATCTGATAGAATATTTAGTGCTTAATATACAGAATATTCACTGAGCTCTGGTCCAGAACTGCACAGCATTCTGGGAGATGTAGGCGAAGGAGAGGCTTCATCTGCTCAACATCTCATCTAAGCTAGTGGAGTGGCATCAACTAAAACTCCTAGCAACTCACTCACTCTTTGGTTACCTAGCAACAGCCTGTTCAGTAACTTGGGCAACTTCTCAAAAATAAAATAATAAAAACACCATGGAGAGAAAACTGTGGCTAAAACAGTAGTTCAGATATTTGAAACAAAACACGAATCCAGAATTATTAATAATTATTGATATGAAAGTCTTGCATCGTGATAAGTTTTTCAGCCACGTTGTCCATCTCTATTCAAATATGTGATGTTGTATCGGTTCAAACACTGAAAGTCAACAATGGCTTTTGGTCAAGGATTCTTCTGGACTTTGAGGCTCAAAGCGAAAGAAAATCCCAATTCCCCTTCGAACAGCTTTCAGTCACTCAGTCAGTAGAATTTTATTTGTATAGCACCTTCCAGCAGCAAGGCATTTTGAGAAAAGTTCGGTAGGTACAGTCTTTAAGACATACATCGCTGTCACAGGTGCTAAATGTGCGCTCCTGTCACAAATAAGCGACTTTAAATCAGGAAACCCCGGTGTGCCAAAATGACTTTTTCATAGAACTCCCCCGGCCTGTGCGCAGCTCCACATAGCACTGAGTGTAATCAAACTTAAAACTGTCAGCATTCAATTAGGCGAACATTTTGATCTGCTCTCCTTAGCCGTGCTTGTCAGACTCGGTAATATAGCCGTCGCCTCAGAAGGTGGAAAGCCTCTGCTGCCAGGGTGGAAGACCAAATCGTCAGGAGGATTGACAAGGGTTGAAGCAACAGGCTAGAAGTGAGTAAAAAGGTCCACACACACACAGCGACACACTCGGCGCCTTCTCTGCGCTCGTCCTCGCTCGCTCCCCCGAGAGGGTATTTTTCATGCTTTCAAACCACCCGGCAGTGACAGGCCTCTGACAACCCCTGCTTACCCTGACACCTTTGTGGGTCCAGAGGAGGTCTCAGCCACATTGCTTCCTTTGATGGGCATTCTTGGGAGAAAACACACATCATTCTGCCATAATAGCCAATCTGATTGATTGACACCGTCAAACTTTTAGAAGGGAAAGAAGAAGAAGACGACGACGACGGAAGAGTTTGCAGGGACACTGAATCTTATTCCAGCTCCGCACAACTTTTCACATTGCTTACAGAAGAGTTGGTCTCAATATCAAGTTAGTAAAGGATAATATATAGACTTACATTTTGTCTGTAATATTTTTGTCAGTATAATGAGAAAATATTACAAGGAAAAACTTCTCAAATTTTCCGCATTTCCAGTTTTTTTTTTTTTTCCACCTGTTATCTCCTCTTTCAGCAGCTAAAGCATCCTTAACATTTTAATGGTTATTTTTAAGCACTGACCGCATGTGGTAAGCGGGAGGAAAGGGCTTAGTCTGAGCATTTATCATCCTAGGCAGACTGTAAGATGCTTCTAAGGAGCACCTCCCCATCCCAACCTCCCAGGGGTAGAATGTAATCATTAAGATCCTCCAAAGCGTTCCCCACTCTGGCTCTTTCGGGGTGTTCAGAGCCAATTGCATGACCGCTTTGAAAATCTCCAGCATAGCAGCGTTAATGCAAGAAAGTGACAGTAATGAGGAGCTGGTGTTTGTTCAAAGGGACATCAAGTAGGGATATATTCAAATTATGAAGCCACTGCTTTGCACCAAGATAGTTCTGGTCTGGATTTTTACCGCAAACGTTGATCCACGACATTTAAGGAAGACATCAAGTGGTGATATTGAGTTTCAAACTTGATTGTTTCTCACATTACAGCCTGAATGTGTTTTATTGCATTACATAGGACAGACCAACACATAGAAGTGTGAAGTTGATTGAAAAATTGGCAGCATAGCAGTAGTAATGCAAGAATGCATGGTTCTCAATTTTTATTTATTTTTTTTTACAAATCAAAATGAAAACTCAGGTATGTGTTTTTATCAGCCCATACTCTAACTTACTCTAACGCCCATAAATAAAGTCTGGTGCAGCAGACTCCCTTCATTAAAAGTACCTTTAGAAGAAAGTAGAATCCACCTGTGTGAGATTTCATCTTTGTTTTGAAAGACGAAAACTGAGTTTGAAGTGACACAAGAAAGGAAAACAAAAAAGTCATATTACAGTACTTGACAAAGTTCCTCATACCACATTCATTTTTCACATTTTACTTTATGACCAGGTTTCAGATGAACAGAGGGGAAAATTTAATTTCAAATGCATAAAAAAAAACAAACAAAAAAAAACTGAAAAGTGCGGTGTGCATTTAAATTCAGCTTTTTTTTCTTTTTTTTTACTTTGATCCCTCTAAGTAAAATCCAATGCAACCAGCTGCCTTCAGATGACGCCAAAATAGAGGTGATCTGTGTTGTAAGTCCTAGAGTCAATATAAATTGATCCGTTAACGGTGTGAATATGCTATTCAGCTAACAGAAGAGCTGCCAATGATGGCTATTGATAGTGGCTTACACACGTAAACAGGTTTAGGCAAAGCTTCCTGCAAGTTGTTCAGGCAGATGGTGCAAATCTGAAAGAAGTAAAACTTTACAACGGAAAACTAGTAGTGCACATCAATGTGAAAACTTCCAAAACATACTGAAACATGGTGGTGGCAGTATCATTCTGTAGTAATGTCTGGCAAGGAAATTTAAAGCTAGTTGGAGTTTGTGAGAAAACGGGTGACTGTAAATAATGGGTGAGCCTGTTAGAGATGTCAAAAGACTTAAGATTGGAGATACATTTTCGATGTTGTCAAACTCAAACCTGCAGTCAGAACTTCAACTGATTATTGGTAGCAAAACCTGAACGTTGATGCTGACAGAAAATGTGAAAAATGTCATAGTCAAAATATGTAGAAGAAAGCAAAACTTAATTAAGCTGATTTGGAGGAACGTCCTGTTTTCCTTTCAAAGATTAAATAGCTAAAGGTTACAACCCACCTTAATAATCTGTAAGGTGGGTATTAAATCCCACCTTAGAGAGTATTTGGGTGAAACTCACCTGCACTAAAGGCACTCACGCTCCACTTTTGTGCATTAAGCTGTTTTAAACCTTCTTATGTATATTTTTTTTTTCCCGTCCAAGCTTTTGTTTGCCTGCTCTTTCCTGAGTCTCCTGGGCCCTTCGTCTTCGAGCCCCTTAACTAATTTGCCGGCACACGCAGAGCTCCGGCGCACCCTCGGGTGGACGCTTTGTGTGTCAGAGAGCGCCGCTTTGCTTTCACAGAGAGGCCTCGTCGGTTTCAGCTCACTGCTGCTGTGGCACACGCCATGTGTGGCTGAGAGACTGCTTACCTGCTTCAGCTGTGTCCATCCCTCCCTCTATTCTGTCTTTGCTCAGGGACGGTCTCCCAAGGTCAGCCAACCTGCCGCACGCGCACACACTCACACACACAAAGCACAAACCCATAAGCACCGTGACTCCTTACCATCGGCAATCTTTTCTGTGAAATCGGAAATCGGTATGACCGGAACACCATCGTTCGCACAAGCCGAGATGAGGGTGAAATGCCGGCATGACGTCCCAATTTGTCGTCCTAGCAACCTGATGAGAAACCGGTCAGCAAGCCAACAAAAACTTAACACAAAATGCTTTAAAATACAACCAGTCAGATTTACAGAGGGTTCTCAGCTAAAGAAAAAAGGAGGAAGATGCTGACAGCCGATGCCTTCTGGGTAATCAAGTGGAAACGAACATGTTCCTGGAACCCAAATGGGCAAGCGAGTTGCTTTGAAATTTCCCCTCAGACTAGAAGAATACGGTAGAGTTTTACTTCAAGAAACGAACACTGCAGATGTTTTTTTTTTGTTTTTTTTCCGGTCATACCTCCTCACTCTTTCCAGGGCCACACTTGCCTCAACACGTTGCACCTGTTCAATTATTCAGCCGCTACTCTGCGGTTGGGTCCTGAGCCGCGGTGAAAGCTGTACCTGCCGATTAGAGCGGGGCTTGTCACCGGAGCCGGCCAGATAACTCCTGCACGTCTTCAGAGAGTCGGCGATGCCTTCGGCCACATTACGGGGGAGGGCCGGTGGAGGAGGGTGGGAGGGGAGGGAATGTCATTACCTCATTGCAGGCTTGTCATTTCCAGACTCCGTTCTCCCGGGGACGGGCACGGATTTTGTTGTTTTTCTATTTTTGTTGGAAGAGAGTGTGTGCATCTGACTGAAAACCTGAAATGCAGAAGGTCTGCACTGTAATTACACTTTTATAGATTGCAGATTTAGTAAGTCAGTTCAAAACCTAAAAAAAAAAAAATCTGATAGTTTGACATTATCCAGCAACTAATCAACTAGTTTGAGAATAAGCTGTTATAAATTCAGCAGTTTTATGTACTACAAATGTTTGTTTTTCATCTTGCACTTGCCTACGCAACAGATAGGAGAATAAATAGCTGCAATTATTAAAACGTTGAATTAACACAGCCCTTTTTCTGTCTTTGCTGGGTAGCAAAAGTGTTAATAGATGTTTAATTTGTTGACATTATCTCCAGAGTTCAATAAGATGATGGGAAATCAGACAGAAAAATGGAGAGGCTCATTTTAATGTTCGCCACTAGGGGGCACTCTTGAAGCAAACACAAGCCTTTAACACCTCTTCCTGCCTTCACTGTGCAAGGAATGGTTTAATCAGAGCTTGCATTCCTTTTACCGGGAGCTGCTGGACCTCTTTCCCTCTTCTACATATTTCACAGGTGCAAGGGTTGTAAAAAAAAAAAAAAAAAAAAAAAAAAAAAAAAAAAAAAAGGAAATGAGAAGGAGGTTTAGAAAGTGTGTATGCAAGAATTTACAGTTTACTGTAAGAATCTTCTACATTTGCTTGCAGTCTCCCACCCCTTGTCCAGTCGTCATACCCACGTTTCGGTCGCTTGTGTCTTGCTTGACTGTGTTTACTACATCCACGACTGTCCTCAATTTCAGGCACAGATATGCAAATCACACCGGAGTTATTAATCGGGGTGTCACAGGGATTATGCAAATGACCAGGAAAGAGTGGCGAGCGACAGAAAAGGCAAGAGCGTGCAAGTCTGCAAACTTGCCTTGGCATTCACCAGAGGGAGATAGTTTTGTTTGAAAGGTTCAGATCCAGCCTGTGATCATTGTCCCCTTGTTCTGACCCCACGCAGACAGTCCCGCTGAAAAGGTCGTCTTTATTTTGGGAGATGCTGCGCGTTGAAGGAGTCTAGGCCTGTCAGGGTAATGATGAGCCTGTCTTCTTAAAGGAGATAGCCAAATTGCATGCTAAAATGTGAATTTGTTAGAATTAGTCATGGTTTTAATATGCAATACCTGGACAGAGTTTAAAACAAATTGGCATTGTGCTGTTAAATCCATTTTTTTAAAATAACATAAAATCTTGAAAAAGCTTTAAATGGTGTGGTATAAAATTTCAAAACAGATGTGGATTGAAAACAAAAACATGCTAACTGATTGGCTGCCAAAGTATCAAGTAGGCAGATGCCGACACAAGACTCTCAATATATGACGGTCTTATATGGAAATACCAGTTTCGCTGTATCACTGTACTTAAACAAACAGAAAAATAACATAATTAAACTGCCTTTTTAAAAACAGAAATTCAAGAATTATTTATAGGACTGTTAAAATAACGTGTTATACAGAATGTTATACCTTTCCAGTCTTTATAAGGAGAAAACAAGGTTCGTTTAGCTAGCCTGCAGTCAGCTGTTTAACAGACATGACACTTAGCTTAGATGATGCCGCTTTTAGAAAAAAAGTTACATTAATAAGAGTGATGGTGTCCACTTAACAACAGTGTCCACTTAACAACCTTCTTTGACTGGCAATAGCCAAATGTGCCTTTCTTTCAGTGAAAGGAAAGTGACAGTCTTCTTTTAGCTAGCTGACCCACAGTGTGCATCAGCAGGGCGGAGGGGAAGTGCTGCGTTACTCTGTGCTCCATACAGCCTCAGCGTCTCATTAAAGTGACTTTAAACTATTGGAATTGTGTGAAGGAAGCTTTTTAGCAATATTTGAATTGCTATCTTTTTATCATCTCGGTTTTCGCCTTAATGTAAGTTTCTTATGCAATGTCATTTAAACAAATTCCTAGCTTGTTCCTCTTCTCAACACTATTACTATGCTATCCCTATCACTAGTTACAGACCCATTGAAAAACAAAAATTATCTAATATTATTAGAATAACAAAACATATAAAACGCAAGCAAAATAATCCAAAGTAGCTTCATATCGATAGGAAAAAAGATGCGATTTATGTCATGTTAGCTTTTTCATATAGCTAGTCAGCTAGTTAGACAACTAGCTGGGATGCTAACAAGATAATCGAAAGTGAAAACATAAGTGGCTTCGTACTAACAGGAAAAAGGATGTGGTTTACTATCAAGCTTACTTTTTGAAATGGCTAGTCAGCTAGTTAGACAACTAACTTGGATGCTAACAACCCAAGTTACTTGGATGCTAGCAAGCTAAGCCAAATGTAATATCACTAAGCTAAGTGATATTACATTTGAATTAAGAAGTCCAGGATTTCCAAAGAAACTGGACCGCTTTTGAAGAACAAAGTTCAATTTAAAAAAAGTTACATTTACTCTGACTTCCGAATCCTATATGGCTTCCCTGCCGGCAAACAGTGATTTCTGCAGTAATACGTTATTGATTTACATTTCGGAGAAGTAGATATAGATAGATTAGGTGTAAAATAAATTAAAAGAGAGGATGTAAACATGTAATTGCATAGTTAATGTTTAATATAGTCAAGTTAAATTTATTTGTATATTACATTTCACCAAAACTATGAAACAGCAATACAAGTTACACTTTGTCAAACGTCATCATCAGAGTCAAGCAAATATACATCAAAAATATTAATCAATGTTCCACTTAAAATTAAATTAAAATAAAATGCTGTTTTTTTTTTATTGACAGAAATCACTTTCACATTGTCCTGTGGTAATAGAAAAGTAACATGTGTGGTGTTAAGTCGTTTATCTTGTTGCAAACCAAAAAGCCATATTCTCCTGATGAATATGACTCTGAACCTCTGCACACTTTAGGGGATGTGCGTTTTGCCACAGGTGCCGAAGGGTCCCGGCTGTCAAAGCGCGCTGCTACTTCTCAAAGCCTGCTTCCACTTGTTCCTAATCTACCTGTGCCACATTACAGATTGGAAAGAGATCGCATGTAGAAAGCTTGGTTACCTGCAGTTATACCCCGCTCCCTCAGCCCCGTCGGACGATTATTGGCAGGTTTTGGGGGGCCTGCCACGAAGGGTGAACAAATGCATTTCTGCAGATGACTGCGAGGCAAGGAAAGATTGAATTCTCACACTTTTCCGTCTGTGTGTGTGTGGTGGTGGGGAAACGGGTGAGTCTCCTAGAAATAGGCAGTGATAGATGAGGTACATGGAAGAAGACAGCTACCCCTGCTCTCCAGCCTGGCTGAATCAGGAAACTGTCTGCCAACTAAATGCCTCGCTCCTTCCCTCCCTCCCTCTCACACACTCTCATTATAATTTTCTCCGTCTCCTCTTGGCCTCCTCTCTTCCACTGCTTACGAATCAATCGTTTTGTTAGTGCTTACCAGACAACAGATCTTTAGTCATTATGAGATTGCGCTTTATATCACTGCTTAATGAGCACTGCAGCCGCTGCAAGCATCCCAGGCAGCAGCTAATGGTTAAAATAGCTTCTTTTTGCATTCCTTTTTCTGTATGTGGTAGGAAAATACCACTTGACTTCATTAAAATGTTTTTTTTAATATTTTTACATAACATTTTTTTCTTGAAAATAATATAATTTAAACAGGGCTAAATGATTTCTCCTAACTAAGCAAAAAGAGTGTCAATGTGCCTTTGCTGTCTACCGGCGTTAATAAAAAAAACACCTTATCGTTGAAAATCTGAGTCCGTTGAGTCTCTTGGCTGAATGGTCAAAGTCCAAGGTCTGCTGAGCCAAACGAGTCCAGCTAATGACCAAACCTGAACTATCTGTAAACTCTCACCTTCTAAAGAAGACATCCCTCTTTGAAGCACACGTAGCCAAACCAAACAGTTTCCGTCTTTTCCTCCTTTTACTGTAGCCTCAGGGCGCTTCGTTATTCGTTGCTTGGATAAATGTACGTGACCCCTTAAAATAACACTAGTTGCCCCAGAGGGCACACTTGAGCGATGTGACATTCCAGCTAACCTAAGATGACTTTTAAAGGATGGGTAACGGAAGGACGACAGGAAGGTGGGTGGAAAACATGGAGGACAAATGGACAAAATCTAATCAGCGCGAGCAGATAAGTAACGTAGAAAAGGTTATGCGACCGTAGGAGCAAAAACAAAACAACAACAACAAAAAAATAGCAGCATGTAAAACATCAGTTTTTTTTTTTTTTTTCTGTCTTGTAGGGCGGGATATTTTTGACGTCTTTGTTTGACGGCCTCTCACTTTGTCTGGAGCAACAATTGTTTGGTTTCATTACACACACAATGTTCCGTCTTCGTTCTTAACCCCCCAAACGTAGCAGTTTGAGCTTGTCCGCCGAGGTGGGTTCGACAAAGCAGTCGTCAAGGAGTTGAAGTGTAGACAGAGGAAGGTAAGGCTGTACAAACAGTTTCTCTGGAATTATAAGCATAATTTATAATTAGCCTATAGCCCAGCCATAATTACTTCAGAAATAAATTAAGCTGGAGGCATTTCAGCAGGCTAATGACCCGCGTTGGTCCTCACAGCCACACTGCTTCCTTCCTCTAAGCTGTCATGAATGAATAGCACTTCCTTTGTTCTGAACCTCTCAGGGCTCTGTGGGGGAATAAAATACATTGCGTGTGTGTGCGTGCGTGTGGGTGTGTGTGTGTGTGCACCTGCATTTTCTTTTAACAACTAAGGCTCTGGTAATTGTAAAGCCAATTTTGGTATTTCCTCAGCTTGATTCAGACCTGAAAATATCAACAACTTGCAACATGGTAGCTCTGACGTTGATAAGAAAAATTGCGAAAGTGAAAGTTGGATTTTGAAATGAAGCGTGAGAACAGAAATCACGTTCACCAAGGTTCCAGGGGTAATCAGGGATGCATCTAAAGCCTTGGCCTGAGCTCAGTGACTTTGAGGGCTTCACTTCCCAGAAAGCCTCTCCCTCGCCTTAGTTTGCTGTCCGCTCATACACCAGACAGCCTCACTGTCGAATGCTTTGATTAGTCAGAAGTTGGATTGTAGTTTAGCCCTGTGCCTGGCAGTGACTATACAGTCTTTGGGGTCTAAAATGACCAAGGTGATTCACAGTTTCCACAAAAAAAAAAAAAAAAAAAAAGAGTAGATAACGGTAAAACTCAGGTCTTCTGAGAAATAGGCTATTGTCGGTTCTTTGAATTTGTATGGTAACCCTGCTTCTGAAAAAACTGCATGAGCAGAAAATGTTGAGGTCTGTCATTGGTAGATTTGGCACATCAGGATGAAATGCTTTCTCTGATTCATTCTTTTAAACTTAGTCATGTAAATTGAATCTATTTTCAGGTACGGAATACGTAAAATTACTACAATCAGCATCCCTGGGACCTGTCCAAGAAATCCAGATACTCCCCAGTCGCTAATGTCAGCGCAATACTAACCCATGGTTAATCTAAATGGTAACCAATAACTTCACTGGCCTGTAGGTGGCAGTGGTGTCCACAATATTACCCACAGCATCATTTTGCCTCAAGATTATTTGGTTGTTGTTTGAGTAACAGAAAGTCCGCTGCCTTCACACCAGCTCATACACAGGAGTTCAAAGATGTTGCTGTACAGACAAAAACAAAAAATCACTTGTTCTTCCAGTTGTAACTAATCGATCCAGTTACCCAAATAACAGGCGATAGATTGATAAATCTCAAACAACACACTTGATCAGTTCACTCTGTTGTCCATCTCCTTAGCATTTGGTGATGTAGTTTCTCTAAAAAGCCATTGGTGCTCTACTATGCAACTCTGAAGGTTTTCCTTATTCCCTAGGGAAAAAAAAAAACTGGACAAAAGCTCATGTTGCCATTCAAACCCTGGAGTGCCACAGGTCCAGTGGGCATTTGTAACGTAATAAATAATTTGAAGTTGAAGCAATTTTGAGCAAATTTTATGATTCTTGCACTTTTGTTGAGCAACTGAAACTGTAGAGATGTTGGTTGGTTGGTTGGATGTTTGGATATGGAGTGTCGGATGTGGATTTGTATGGATGGATGGTTTGTTGGATCTTTCACACTACGGCACAGGTGGAAACTCTGGAAATACAATTATTTTTGTATACTTTAAATTTTTTCACATTTAACCAGACCTTCAAATATCTAAAACAAAAGACAAATATTCATACTTTTCCATAATATGCTGGAATCTTGGGTGTAAATTATTTTCCTTCAGACAGACAAAAAAAAACCCAGAAAAAAATTCCTCCAAATTATGATTGGCTTACACGTCTCTGATTGCTTTACACTAAAAGCATGTAAGATACAAATAAAATGCAATAACTACATTTAACTCTCATTGTGGATCTGTTAACGAGACCATCAGTTTTCATCCTGCGTCTCTGTCCCAGGGCTGCAAGAAATACGACGACATATGAACGACGACTCCTCTCGAGTCACTCCTCATTCTGCGAGCCCTTCATTTCCCACAGCGGTTGCATAAAAAGATTATGTAATTTTACACGAAGGATTTTTATCAGCTCCTGCCTCTAACTGACTCTACCATTATGGTGCTAATGATAATCAATCTAAGATCAATTAGGCAGTAATTGCTGAGTCAATGGGGGAAGCTGGTTAAATATTGATAAGTGTCTAAAAGGCCCATCAGGCTCTATTGACAGCTCAGGGAGACAGACAGCTTCGTTTGGGCTGAGACTGGAGGAGAGAGGGGGGGAGGAGTGATGGAGCGCTTGCTTCAGGGGCTCGGGTCATGTTCTCAGCTGAAGCTGCTGTGGTAATCAATGCAAAGCCGTCTCTCTCTGGCCATAAGCACTGGTCATAACCTTGATATCACTGTTGCAACCGCCTACTTTGCCGTTATGAACTTGTTAAGATCTTAACATTTATAAGAGAAACCTTTGCCAGAGGTGAGGCAACTCTTTAAAATATTGCAGTCAGCCTGGTTTTTATTATAAATGTATTGAATAATTTTTATTTAAGCGCATATAAGCCGAGTGCTGAATGCATTTGATTAGGAATTCAACTAACAATTATTTTAGTAAGTGATTATTCTTTAGATTATCCTGACGATTAATCGGATTTAAAAAATGTGCACGTTGTGGAGATTTTTCATTTAACAACCTAAGTTTTTTTTTTTTTTTTTTTTTTAATACAAAATTAGAATTGCGTTAAGAAAATCCAAATAAACAAATGATTTAATTCTTTGCGATAACAAGGGATCCATCTGAACTGAAATTCATAGACAAAGAATTTATTTTTGGAATCTGTGTACGCCAGGTAGTGATTAATTGTTTACTAAACTAGTTGACGATTATTTCAAGAATTGATTAATCGCCATTAATCACATTAATAATTTCTGCCATATATTTGGTCATAGAAGTAACACATAGTTTTCCTTCAAATTGACAGCTTTGAGCAGAATGTGTTTTGTAAAGGATTTCCTAAAAGTTGCCACTTGAGTTTCTTGCAAAAATAAAGTCTAAAACTTGGCATTAACTCCTTTTTAAATACTATATAGAAAAGGTTAAAAGTTTGATTTAAACACGTTTGTGAAAATTTGACAGCAGCCAGCCTAGAATAAACGGTTAATATCCAAATGCACCACAGTGCTCACGTTCAGAGCCTTTCACAACATTGTTGTATGTGCCTTATGGAGGGTCACTTACACTGAGCGTGATGCTTAAGTGGGAAAATGAACAAGAACCCAGTCCTAATTATCATGCTGGCTGAACGCGCTGTGTCAGTTAAATGAAGTTTGCAACAGGCGCAACCTCCGGCTGCTTAAAGCAGCTACTTTCTGACACTCCCAATCAGCTTGATTGATTGGCTCCCAAGTCACTCCCTAACTTTGATTGGCAGCTTAATGACAAAGGGGAAGAGGACAGCTAAGAGAGAGCAAACCTTTTGTGGCTAATTTAAAGTAAGTTTTCCCCCCACGATGTGTGTGCGTTTTAAAGTGCCCGGATTGTTGATGTGCAACAAATGTGGCTTAAAGACAAAACAAAGAAATAATCATCCATTTTAATCGGCTTGGACCCTTTTCTGTAGCTCCCCTCCCCCCCAAAACCCCGTCCCATCTATCAAGATTAGAATGGTGGAGTCCAATCCTACTTTGAAATGAATCAATCTCGCTGAACAACTGCTGCTGACTGTGCCTGTGACATGTGGTATAACTATCTGTGACAAATGTAAAAAGCTCATATCAGACAGATGATTGGACTGCTAAATGACCCATCTACCCGCTAACAACACACATAAGATCAGGCAGCACAGAGCATCCATCTGCATTTGGGTCCTGGAGGCAGTTATAGCATTAGCCTTTTCAGGGGGACTAATGTTTACCTATAAATGCCTGGGTTTCTTTCTAATTGTAAATCAAAATGGAGCTGTTTCAAAGTAGCATGCTTTACTTGTATATATATGTAATTTTATTCTAAGATCACCACACAATTCAATTCTCCATCTGCAGGTTATTTTTGTCCACCACAACCAGCCATCACCGGTTTTTTTATTTTTTTTTTCCCAACCGTTCACTGTACATTTGGGAGAAGGATGTGTGAACCCCTGCAGATTTAATACCTGTGTACAGAAGCAATTAAACTATTGTACCTAATAAATTGGCCAGTTGAGGGTTGTCAAGTCTATCATATTGAAGTAAATGAGTCGCATTTAATCTTGGAAAGATTTTAACTTCTTGTAGACTGATTGTGCATGGAGGGTTGCTGGTTTCTACAGTAGTAGTCAACCATTACTGAGGTGAAGACTATCTTCACCCACTGGCAAGCACCGCAGTTGGTTACCAAGGAGACTCAAGGCTCAAAAGAGATTATACGTTGGTGACTAAAGGCCCCCACATACTCGGATGTACAGTGCGTATCCTCTCCGGGAACTGTTGAGATTTCATAGTCAGGAGTACCGATTGGCTACATTTCTACTGACAAATTCCTTCATTTGCCACAATGAAGGAATTGTGGCAATGGATACTAGCAAGTATGATGAGCTAGTTTGGCACCTAGACCCATTTCTTCTACACCAGAGTAGTCCCTACACAACTGATAAGTGGCAACCTGATGGTTGCGTATCTTTGCCTCTAGTTGTGCCGACTCTCAACCCTTAACAGCTCGGTGTCATGTACAGAACGGTTCAGTCCGAACTCCGTTTACTGACCACCGAGTACGCAGTTGTAAAAATGTTCCTTTTCGTGGACATGTCCAGGGAACATCCGAATTGGGTTCACTTCGAGTACGGACTTCTCCGGGGTGAAGCACGCCCAAGTACGTGGGGTATTAAGTTATATAAATACTTTGGGCAACTTGTCTTGCTGCTTACGCATCAGTTGACATCCCTCTATCTAAAGAAAGATTCAATTTCATTGATATCTCTTGGACGAAAAAAAAACCCTTTTGTTTCATTTCCATCTATCGCATATTTGCACATTTTAAAAACGACAAATACTTGTTGAAGCATTTTCTGGTTATCACTGACAGAACATGTTTATTCAACCATTTGGTCCAATGCTAATGAAATCACTAAATTTCCATGTGCCTGTGGTTTGTCACCCACACCAGCATACTCGGCCAAGGACACCAGCTAAGAAGAATTTAATCAATGTGATGGAAAACATTTGTCTTTACAAGTCTCCGGGCAATTCCCATGTTAACCATTCAAGACGACACTACTTTCCCTTCCAAATGTTCCAGGTTTCTATCTGCTTTCGACTGATAAGGTAGAGCAGAAGCCAAAGGCGGTGGAGGAAGTCGAGCCAAAGCTAAAACTAAGGGGCAAAGAGGTGTGGGGTACTAAAAAAAAAAAATAAAGTTAAAAAAATACCACACTGAGGTATCTTACAAACTTGCTTCCCAGTTGACTTCAGAAATAAAGTGCTAGATAAAGCAGAGTTTTTGTCTGCATCAAAGCATTTAGTCACGAAAGAGTCAAGATGTTTTGTAACTGCTACTAGAAGCATCATTTCCCCACAAGAGAAACAAAAATTCAAACTTTTAGGCACACATCCTTTTTGATACTGTTTCAAGTAAAGGCTTTATTTCCTTATCACAAAGTGTGGATGTTCTGTGACCCACCTTCTCCATAAAGACCCATTACTACTGCTCGTACCGTGGGGTATGAAAAAGTACCCCAAAGAGAGCAGGAGTCAAACACAAAAGTTTTAAATCCACAAACAGAATCATCACATTCATCTTTTTAAGACGTGCAGACTTATTACTTTCTCACTGTAATAATAAAATTCACACTTATACAGCGCATCAAATAAAACAGAATTTGCTGCACGATTCCCCTTTCTGGTTAATTCATTCCCAAATTAACACTTTTCTTCTGTTTCTGACTTCTGCTTGACTAAATGTAGTTAAAAACATTAGGAATAGACAAAAGATTTTCCAGAAAGAATGTAGACAAAAAATGCTCTCTTGGCAATTGAGAAATAATTGCTTCCTCTAGCAAATTTTACCCAGTTGCTAACTTATGTAATGTGCCTGCTTGACGCTATGAAGCTCAACGTAAATTGCCTGCGCTGTTACACAACCATCCTCCACTATGAAGAGATCGAGATGGTTGTTAATGTTAGTTTAATATTTGGAAGCGTGACTGAATGGCTTCATTCACTTCCTCCGCTAAAATCGATACAACCACAGGCAGGCTACATTTCTAAACCGCCGTAGATAAGGACCTTCATCCATGGTCTCCTCCGCTTACCAGCCACGATCAACCCTCCTCCGCCCCATCTCCACCTTCCACTCCTGGATCCTCAGGCTCCCATCCTTCTTCGACCTCCTCCACCAGTACAGGCCCCGGGGGATCTACATTCCTTTGCAGCATCAGGAATGTTTATCGAGCTTATCGCAGTTCCAGCTCGACGTTCCTGGCCGGGGCCTGAGCGCCAAAGAACTTTAACATTTATTTGTTAATAAACTTTCTATTTAATTGCCTTCTTTCTCTGTCTGAGTCTCTCCAGATTGAAATGCCACCCATTCAGAGAACAAATACAAATAAACATAAAAACAAAAGCTGAACCGTGATTTGACTTGACCAAAAATATACTAGTAACGCCACCAAGTAGTGCTTTATAATTACAAAAAAAAAACAAAACAAATTGTTCTAATGAAGTACTTGATGTTTTCTCATGACTCTAAATGCATCTTGAGTGAAATTAAATCTTGCACTTGAAGTACAGTTGTTTGTACTTTAGCCGTGTGCAATAAAATGGATCAGTAACCAGTCTAACACAGACGCAGTGTGATGCGGAGTGGTGTGTGGATCATTTCATCTCACCTCATAGAGTGAGCTTGCCAGGTTACATCATGCCGCTTCAATATACAGTATGAAAGCTGATCTGTGGCCCATATGCACGCCCCATGTGTGCAGTGGTTTAATCAAAACACACCTCCAGCTGTTGCCCACCAGGTGAACTGTGCCTTCTACTACCATAACACGCCAATGAAAAGCAGCAGACGGCTTCTTCCACTTAATACTGCTGATGATATAATGCTGTGTAACCATAGGGATGCAATTTTTTTTTTCTCCCCCATGAGTTGGCTCATTCTTTCATTTAAGCAACACTACTAATTAGATTTCTTTTTTTTTAAGTTTAATTTTCTTTAAAAAAAAATTAAGTACTCAAAGTAATTATTTAAATGTTGCCATTACCTCTAAAGCAAAAAAAAAAGAAATTTTTTTTTTTTAGGCAACCAAAGGAAGATTTGAAAGTTTTCCTTTCTGACGTTCAGATGAAACACGGCGGTCGCAACGCAAATCTAAGATCTTACAAGAAAAACACAGCAGGAGCGCGCACGTCGGAAATGAATATTGATATTTGCACATGTAGTTAGTCCGGCGTTGTCGTTTGAGGGAACAACAGTGTGACTGACAGCCAGATGGCAACGGTGCACCAATCAGTCGGGCACTTGAATGAGTGATATTCCCAACGCCATATGCTGGCGACGTGCAAGACGCCGAGCCGTCTCGCGGCAGCGCAACCATTCTGCATGTTTTAGCGTTTTAATTTGAGGGACCACCAAGTGAGACCAAACGGATGCACGGGGGGAAAAAAAAAAGAAAAAAAAAAAGGGCTGAATATTCAGTGAAAATGTTAATGCATCATATTATGGAAATTAGGCAGCAGGCCAAGAGACAGCAGATTTATGAACACCTGTTTACTTTTGATGTTTAGCCACAAATTTGCCATCATTCCAATCTGCAAAACAAAAACTATGTGCATCAGGGACACGTAGGGGTAGAGAGCATATTACGGGAGTAAAAGATTAGAATGAAGGCGTCTCAGACTATCGAAACTTATTTCCTAGAGATCTATGGGCACATTAAAGGAAGGCGGAAATAATGAACTGAGTTATATATTAGAAGTTTTCTAGAAGCAGAAGCTGGAATCCTTTTTTTCTCACTATGAGAAATATGAAGCCAGATTCCATAAAATATTCAAAAAACATATTTTTTTTTTTTTTGCCTGGGAATCTAATTTATCATCTATATATAGACCCCTTTATCAGTCATCCCGGATCATTGAAGATTCCTGATTCTGGTGATTTTTTTCTTTTTTTTTCTTTCCTGGACTCGTGTGAGAGAGAGGGGATTGTAGATGTGATAATTATTCAGCTGCCTACTTAGTCATTAGGTAGGGATCTCATGTAAGTTGATGAAAATAACCATTGTATGAAGGCTAAATATAGCTCAGACCGAGCTGCAAAGCTAAACTGAGCTAAGTTACTTTAATATGTGGGTGGATATCAAACTTAAGTTGAAGCCCGAAGTGATTAAATCTAGCAGAGGTTAAAGAATCAGGCAACGTTTCCCAGCCTGGAGGGGCGCTGTTCCTGCAATAGAGGCGCAATAATGTGTTGGAGTTGTGTTTACTGTATGTGTTGCAAATATTCATTGAGATGAAAAAGTATTAACATCCCGTCAATGGTTTAGACAGTTTAGTCATGTTAAAATCCAGACCTAAGATTTAATTTAGAATCCATGTAAAGACTTAACAATAGGTGTTCACAGACAGAGGGCCTAAAGTATTTTATGGAGAAGAATTCAGTTTCCAGATGTGCAACGCTGGTATAGACCCCGAAAAACTGAAATTACGGCAAAGCATTGCTTTTTTGGGGGGGCGGGGGATAAAGTATTGATTATAAGGAGTTGCGCACCAAAACACACCGACATCTTTCAGATTCTAATGTGTGGAAAAATTGTGAACAATTTTGAATTCCAAAGTTATGGACTACTTTGTTGGTTTATCGCTCAAAATGCCACAAAAAAAAAGACAAAATGTTTTTTTGTCATGTTTAATTTAAATACTTTGGCACAGCCTGACACAATGCCATTGACAATTGAAAACACCACTTCAGTAGGAAGCAGATAATGCAAGGGCATTCTGGGTAATTGCAACCAAGACAAATGAGCCTAATGCTAGTGGGAGAAAAGGCTTGGCTTCTTTTAACCAAGACAAAAGCGAAATCCTACAACCACAGAAATGTCATACCACTCTGTATTTGTTTACATTTTGTGAAGGAGGAAGTTGCGTTCAGCGTCTTCTTTAGAGGTTTTTGTGTTGCAGTGAAAACACCAAGTGACGACTATTAGGAGAGCTTGGGATTGGTGGTAGTTAGTTTTTTGGAGACGTCATCTGGAATCTGAACTGGCGAGTCAAAAAAATTAGATAATGCTACTGGCCTAGACAACTAACATGCATGTCAGTTAGTAGTTTAATTTACCATTGGACAACTTTCCGAGTCTCATTGGAGTTCTGTTTGGACATGCTCAACGTAAAATTCATCCTGAAGGTTATTTGCGCCTAAGAGCTGCAGCAAGGTGATTTCCTCACTTGCAGAGTCAATTCATCTGAAGCAATAACCCATACTGCTCGGCTGAAAAGCTTTAAGCATGTTTAAACGTAAAGTTTCAACGACTGATAGGAATCACTACAGTAAATACGGCGCTTTTCAACATACTTTTGCTGCATGAACTTTCTCACAATTTGTCACATTAGAACCCCAAACATCTTTGTAGTTTATTAGTTTTTTCTTGTAATGAGCCAACATTACAAGAGTTGGGCAATTGTTTTCAAAATCTGTGATCTGTGAAAATCTGTTCTCTTTATTTATTGCTATTACTTTTATCCCTATGTTTGTTTCAATAATTTCACATTGGAGCCTATGCATATATGTATAGTCCGTCCCGAAATTATTCATACATAAATTCAGATTCTAAATTCTCCCTCAAAATATCATAAACAATGTAAAATAAGTATCAGTTTTGAAAGTATGACAGTACATTTTCAAAGTCTGCATTGGCAGTAAAGCAATAGAACCATTTTTATATTTTTTGAAATTATGTTTTGCATTCATCCATTTTGTATTGTGAGTTAACTCCAGAACATTTAGGATGAAAGGCCACGTAAAGCGTGTTTTACATGCGTTTAAAAACATATAAAGCATGTTTTTTAACTGTTATACTTTTAGGTAAGTTTGACTGTTATGAATTAATACCTTCTGCTTACAACAATATTCCCTACAGCCCTAGTTGGTCCAGATCAAATTGCCAACCTTTTAATGCAAAAACAAATCCAGATAGAAATGTCTGGCTATGCTGTAATATATCTTCAATCTAATCCTATTTTTTAAAAAAGAGGAAACAGATGGTCGAGGTTTTCACTACTTGTAATATTATGTCATAAGTTAATCTTTACAGATAAGTAATTCTATGAAAATTTACCCACAGCAATTACTTACAGAGCTCTCTGAAATGAGAGCTGAAAAAATTGTAGTTCCACCGAAAATTTCCCTGCAGACTCTCAATGCAATGTAACACTCCTCTACTATTTAATTGCATCTTAGTGAAGAGTCATTTTCTCAGATCCATGAAGACTCTTCAGTCTTGATTTGCTTTTAACAACCCCTCAGACCACCACAATATTCAGACAAGGCCACATTAAAGTTTAATTAATTTCGTGGCTAGCAATACTCTAAGGTAACAGTGAGGCACACATGCAACTCACAGCTCCAATCTGCAGCACTGGAGTCAATTACATGACCTGAATGCAGTTTGAGTGTTTGGAATGGGATGCTGTAGGAGTCTGTGTGAAAAGAAATGCAAGATTTCAATGCAATGACCAATGAGAGGTCAGATCAATGACTAAATGCTACAGTTAGTTTAAGTAATACGTTTTTTCACAAGAATAATATAGATTTTCAGGTTTATTTTTAGTATGTGTGCACAAACTTGAAACCTTTCTTCTTATGTTCTCAATTTTGCAAGCCCAGCGTTTTGTTTTTAATTAGCTTTTTGTGTTATTTGCAATAAACCTGTGTTTAAACAAATTAAACAAAAGCTCCCCAACCACCGGACGAGCCCCCATCAACCTATTGTTATCGGACAACAGAGCATTTGCTACATATATTAAGTTATTTCCACAGCATTGACTAAAAACAGTAAGTGTGCCTTTAGGTCTGCTGGTGTGACTTCATCAAGCCTGCTGTTCGTTTGCCATCTTCTAATGCCAGTAAAAGTTTTAAGGCCCCGTCTTGGTAGTCAGACGACCAGTCAGTCACTGTGCCGGCCAGTTAATGCAACTTTAAGAGTAAATTCTCACACAGGTTATTTATTTCCAATTCAGCAGATTATTTAATAAAACATTACTTTATCTTCACTTCTACTTTGCACTGTGATCTGATTGTTTGAACAAATACCTTTTGTTGTTCTCAACTAGATTAGTTCAAAACTAATTTGACCTCATTCATGGTCTCTCATTGTAGGGCTGCACAAGAAAACCTGCACAAGTTTTGCCACCTTGAATTGAACCGAAATGTTACATTGTTGGCCTGTGGCCCACGGACCATTCAGTTCAGATTGTGTCTGATATAGGCTGAAAATTTATTAATTCAAAATCACATTTTCTAATATTCCAGCACACGATAAAAAAATAATACGTGTATATTGACAGAGATTATGGGCCGTTTTAATACTTTCCTGCGAGGATCTCGGGCAGCTGGACACTGCCTCGGTGCACGCTGAAGGTCAGGGGAATGTTTAGGATCGGCTCCGCCGGCAGACTTACACAGGACACTACAGGGTGTAATCAGAACGGATTAAACTGAAACACATTTTGATTCACCTTCATCGTTATAACATCTGCAAATAGCGTTTCGGAATTCTCCAGCTGAGGACACCGCTTGAGTCCTGCACCCACTTTGCAATTCTTCTCTGAAAAATTAAGCAGCTCGCCACGGAAACACTGGGGCCTTACATAAGCATTACATATGCGATTCCTTGCATGCACGCATCCGCCAACTCGCCTAACCCTGCTGAGGATCGGTTTTTGCTGCTGCAAAGATAGTGTTATTGATGTGATGGGTCACATTGCAATTTAGAAGCAATTAAAAGGTAATGAATGTGCCCAAATGAAACCTGTGTCTGGAGGGCATCTGCAGTGTATGGTAGATGATGATATATTTGTGCGTGGGGGTGTACGTGTGTGTGCTGTACTCAGCCTTTCATACAGATAGGAGTCAGGTTAAAAAGATAAAGCAAGAAGAGAGGCCTTTAGAACATGACAGCAATTATAATACTCGTCTAGCTTATTATTGTGGCACCATTTAATCCAGCACCATTTCTGCAAATTCCACAGAATTCTCACTGATACAAACCCTTAAACAGATACACTTCAACTCTTGTATGACACATTCATTTCCCCCTCCTTTCATCCAATTAAACAGAGGGAGAACTGGCATGAAGCTAAACGCCTGCGCAGCCCAAGAGTAACTGACCCTCCTTTTGCTTTCCTCTTGACGTGCACGGAGGATTAAACCCTGTGTGACAAATTCATTTCCACCAAATTATCTTTTCAACTGGAACAGTTTTTGGCACTCAACTATCAATTAAGGAGCTGCAGAAATACGCATCGCTCTTGACACATGGGAATCATTTTGAGGTCAACAAAAGACCTATTCACTTGCATGTCATTACGGGGATAATTGCAAATGCTTGTTGAGGTGGTTTCACCAATGAAAGATGCAACTGCTAAATGTATCCCAGTGCTATGCGTGAGTAATTGATTTTTTTTTTTTTCAGACTTCTGAAAATATCACACAATGGCCATTAGCAATGTTAGAAGTTCTAATGTGTGAATTTGTATTCGCTTTTAGTGAGGTTCTGTGCTATGCTATCATCATTAGTTCTCTAACCTGTTGTAAAAATTTATTATTTACGCTTTTTGACGTTTATTGAGAGGCGAAGAAATCATCTGAGCAGATAAAGGCTAAATGCTAGCCAAACAAGCCCTGATTGTAGCAATTTAACTGAAAACGTTCACATCTGTCTGATGCAGCGTTATATAACTGGATATTTGACGCAAAACACAGCTAAGTTTGTTGCCGTTTTCTCAGCAACAAACTGAGAAAATGGTTTGTTGCATGGCCATGCTAGTATTCCGCAGGTTGGGGAGTAGCAGATAGTCAACGGTTCACAACGTTTATCTGATGTTGCATGTTCAATCATTTCTGCTGCTTGTCTCTTTGCTGGTGTCTTAATTCAAGGACATTGTGTCTCCAAGCTAGTCTGTGGTAAACCTGAGTTAAGATACCCTGGTTTAAAATCAGTAAAGCTAAAGAGGTCACTTGTATATTACAAACATTTTGTTGCTAATCCAAGACAAGAATAGAGATTTATTATTTTCATTCGCAACATTATACCTTGTATTAATTCAGTTAGGTTAACAAATATATTAGTATTTTGTACCCATTCTCTGTATCTACGCACAATTAAAAAGTGATTTTTTTTTTTAATTACTTTTTTTTTTTTTTTAAAGTTGGAGTGAAATTACTGATTATGCTTGAATGATAATTGCCACTGAGTATTTTGAACTATGGCATCTCTGTAAATTCATCTCAGATGTCTAACAACCTAACTTAACACAAGGAGAAAAATGTATTCAGCATGCACAGATTTGCTTCCCCCCCCAAAAAAAAATACCAGCCACCACAAAGGCAGGACTTAACTGGAACTTACAGCAATATTTCTCATTTTCAAGTTCATTAGATCCTCCTAACCCCGCAAACCTACCCAGGTATTACCGCCTAACTGCTCTCCGAGGCGTTTTTAATTAGAGAAGAATCCTTGTTATGTGAGGCAGATGGCACAATCCTCTGTCTTTTGTTAAAGTCACACTAATTAGGATTCTCAGAGAAGATGCGTCCATCCAGAATCCCTAATAAGAAAGCCTGCTTATCCAAGTAATAAGAAGCCTGATGTCTCCTCGACAGCAGTACTCGCGCTGAAAGTCACAAATATGCCCAGACAGGTTTTTCAGCGCACATCAGTGTGTTTAGTCGAACAGGTTTGTGAAGAGCAATTTCTGTAAATGTAATAGTGTTTTAATTGGAATGTCTTTTTTTTTTTTTTAATAGACCTAAACAAATATCCTTTTTGACATTTTTACTCAACAGTGGTGCTAAATGATCACACAAAGGTCACAGAAAGAGCTAAAAAAAAAAGTGCTCTGTATAATGGGAAAAGTATTCACTCATCTGCCCTCACTCACAAATGTGGCATCTCATTGTTAGTTAGTAAGGTTTAATTAAAACAACTTCAGCTTTTCTTAGGAGACTTTTCCCAGTGTTTAGGAGTGTGTGATTGGGGATTTTTCCATCATTTTTTCAGAAGGTCATTTGTAAGTACAGACACTGATGATGGATAAGAAGTCCTGGCTTGCAGACTCTGCGTTTCTCTTGGGTTGAGGTCAGGATTCAGCACAGACCAGTCACCTTCTCTCACACACCAAACCTCACAAACTCTCCCCTCACATTTTAAAGGCAAAATTACCAAAAATGTCTAGGCATGCTGAGCATTTGGCATACCAAGCATGCCTAACACACCAAGAACCCCCATTGCTAAAGCATTGGGGGTTAATTTCACCTGACATAATGGGCCACACTGAGAAAGTGGCCCACACCATAATTCCTTTTACCCTAAATCTTACTCTAGTCGTCTTCTTCTAGTCCAGGCCTGGGTATCATGTTGTGGTAAATCCCAGGTCTTTTTGATTGAAAGACTAAGTAGAGATGATTGATAATTTCAGAGAACATCTCAGCACTGTCCTAAAGTCCAAAAGCAGCGAGATTTACATCAGATGCAGCTGCTTGCCCATAGAAACCCGTTTGACGAAGATCTCTATGGACTGTTCTTGGGCTAATCTGAAGGGTACTTCAGAAAGAAGGCAACCTCTTAGCAACATGCTCTTTGCATTTGCTGACCCTGCTCTGTGATTTTACATGGGCTATTACTATCTTTGCTGAGGAGAACCCTTGAGAAATGTAAGAGTCCTGTAGAGACTGAGAACAACCAGCCCATCGCAACACCTCCTCTTCATCTTTCGTAGAAGAACTGTTTTGATAATCGGTTGAAATCATTGAAGTCTCCTTCCAGGACAGACTTATGGCCTTCTCTGTATGGACGCGCACTGTAGGGTTCTAGTACAACCCTGAACATGGAGTGATCCAACATGTTACCTCATCCTGGGAATGTTCTTCAGACGATGGAAGACCGTCTTTGTAACTGTCCTTATGTGTGTCTGAATGTTCAGTTCCGAGTCCTTCTCTACACCTATATTTTTGGCCTTAACACTAGTTCCTAGCTGTAACAACTCAAAGTGTGTGCTGACTCTAGATCACTCCTCTTCAGGTCCAAAGACGATAACTTCAGTTTTGTTTCTGTTCAGCTGGTGAACGTTAAGCCACTTCCACTCATTGATTTGTTTTAAGCATCTTCAATTGCTTGGATGGGTTCAGAGTCACCTTGTGACATCGTAGTGCAGAGTTGTGAATCATCTGCATAGCCATGGTAACCACTCTCATTTCTGTACACCATCTCTTAAACACTGCACTAGAACATACATCAGTCCCTCTTCACCTCTTTTTGTATATCAGCACATCAGATATGCTGCATGAATGTTGTTGTCATTCCATTTTAATGTGGGCAGTAGTGATCAATTATGGTTAGATTCTGTTATACCGCACAGGGGTTTGCAGCAGGTAAACATTTGTACCTGTATATGTTGGTATACTAGAATGAATGAGGTAAACATTATTAACCCTTCAGCAATCCTTCACATGCAAGAATGTGTTATGCAGTTTTTTTCAATCTTTATGCACGGTTGTACAATGTCTTGCAAATATAAACTATTTATTACATTGCAGCCACAAACTTCAAGTAGACTATTACTGTGAAGTTTAAGGAAAATTGCCAGACTTGGAGAAACACACACACACGCACACACACAAAAAAGTTAAGAATTCAGCATTTCCCGGACTCATTGGTTGCTTACCTTGGAGAAGAACAATATCTATGAATCACTGGACTTTCTAAGAGTGCAATCAATAATGGTTCAATAACTCCTCATCTCCCCTGTGTACTAATGGCCAAAGCTGGCTTCACAAAAACAAACACGACGGAGTTTAGAGAGACAGCTCTATGCTCTGTGACTCTTTCTTCAATTATGCACTGTAACTCACTCTACAATGACTTAGGAGTGCAAAAACGGACTCTTTTTTTTAACCCCCCCTCTCCTCCGCCCCCCATTTGGTCCAGTTTGAGGTGCTTTGTGTTTGGTCTCCCTTCTTAAATTCGATATCAGCTGCTTTTCGTCTTTTCAGAAGCAGTATGGACATCACAATTAGGGAGAATAATGCGCCACTTAATTCAATTTGCTTTTAAGACAGAATTCATAATGGAACGGGTGAACGAAATTTTCTACTTGAATCATTTTCATAAATTTTTATAATTAAGTTCACTCCTCCATTGGCTCTAAATGTCATACCTTTAGCTCAGAAACATGCCGCCTTACTCTTAAACCAATTAATCTTTAGGATGAACTTTTTCTCTTCAGCAACATATTCTCGAGTAGTCAGTCATTTCTGGACAGTTTGATTGCTTTGCCTATGATATTATCTTTATCACTGAAGATTATATTTATTATCCCTTCCTGTGCTGCACACATTTATAAAATAGCTTAAGTGAAAGGAAGAGGAACAAGTATTTTTAAGCCCTCAGTTCATTTAATCTAATGGTAATGCTGCAAACATACCTCCTTAAATTGATTATGGGCTATTATGGCCGATATAACCTCAATGTGCTTCTACATAGTCCAAGAAAAAAACACTTTCAACTTAACTGACAGCTTTTATTAGAAAAATTTTCAGGATGCATTTATTAATTGGTTATTAAGAAAAGATGCATTGAGATCCTCTAAGAAATCGTATCTTTGGTTGTTTTAATCTTTTCAGAAATAAGGCAAAGACTTGATCCAATTATAGCAATATGATTTTAATTCATTAGTTTTAAGAGTAGGATCAAATTACCGTTAAGAGAATGTTGACAAACCAAAGTGTTTTACAGCTGCACTGCCGCAAATTTGTTAAGGATTCGGCTTTGCTGGGAAGTTTCACTCGTTTCCTGTTTAATGGTTTTGCAGTTTTGCTTGTTTTGTGCTCCATATTGTCAAGTCATACCTACCTCAGTTTTTTTTTTTTTTTTTTTTGTCAAATTAGCAAAGAGGAGTATTGACCGGGAGCCATTTTCAGTAGATAATAGGAAGGTCAAAGGGTTGCAAAAAAATGTATTCACTTGATTAGCATCACTGGATATTTTACTCAGTGTTCTGTTGTGTCTTGGTATGTCCTTTAGTGCAGAAATTCATAAAATTTGTATTTTATATTCTAGTTTTAGAGCTTAAATGCGGTACTTTCTAAATCTGCTGGCATAGATTAATGTTATTTCTGGAAACATAAAGACTAAGCTGTATTCTTACTTTTTCAATGGGAATTAGAAACTCTGGGCAAGCTTTTCTCCCCTATACAAAACCATTTGAAGAAGTAGACTCAAGAAAATAATTGATATGACGTTAATAGCAGCAGTCCTTTCTGCTGAATGCCAAATCTTTTGGGCGAACACTGTGTCAAACCGGAATAGCCCATTTATCAAGCTTTTGGAATTACTGTGGAAAGATTTTGCTGACTTGAGCCAACGGAGTGTTTGTATTATCCCAAATAAACGTAGATGCTCTTTAGCTGAACGAACATGGCCAATACAAATTCACAGAAGACAGAAAAAAGATGACGCAAACCCCACTCGCCGCCTTCTTTCTATTATTCTCAAATAACAAAATAGTTCAACCTACACTCTAGCTTTTGGTCAATAGATGAAAGTGTACACTAACATCTTGCCTTCTGTTCATGTCAAGCCTAAACTTCAGTAACTCCCCTCACGTCTTTTTAAAGCCAGTCAATCAGTTGTACTATGATTACAGCATTGGAATAACGGTAATGGATTTAGCAAATGAGCAATCACCTAGCAGGTAGAAAAGCACAGGTAGGATGGGTGTATCAGATATTCAACCAGAATTATTGAGGGGCTCATGGGAGTTTGATTATTTGAGGGCTGCAGAGTCACGGGGTGTCCTTGAATAACCAAAGCAGGAGCTCTTATCATATTCTTGGCACAAAGTTGAGTTTGATCCCAGTGTGGTTTGGACTTCAACAGAGCCACCAGTCCTGTTTGCGGCGTTCAAGTTCATAGACAGGACCTCAAGGTATAGTCACCAAGGTGAGAGGGTTTGTTTTGCCAGCCTCCAAACCTCACCCTTGGTTTTTGAAAATGATATGGTGCTGTTGGAGTTTTTAGGCTATAACCTTTAGCCATAACCTCCTCTAGGGTTTGAGGCCAAGGTTGAATTGCTTCCTCCTGGTTGGTGATCAGCCTTTGCCCCGAGTAAAGAAGTTCAAGTATCTTGGTGCCTTGTTCACAAGTTGTGCCCTAAGCATGGAGTAACTCGAGAAGAAAAATTACAAACTTGTTTTCAGTTTTTCAAATGCTTTGCTGGTTTGTAATAGGGCATGGTGGAGAGTATCAATCAGGGATCTCTACTGTAGGCTTTAAATACTACCCAGTTCCAACAAAGCTGAATTAAATCAATGGTTCGTTACTAGGCCTTTGCCAAACTTGATGGCATGCTGAATTCAATCATTTGATTAACCTGTTTTGGATTTTTGAGTAACCTAAGACCTGCAGGACAGTAGATCTTGACAACCAGGGTTGGAGACCTCTAGTCTCAAAGAATCCGCAGAGGGAGTTTATTCACCTTGATCGGGATGCCTTCTTGGTACCTCATTTTAGACATTCTTGCATCCCATGAGGGGCCCACCCAGAACTCCTTGGAGGAACTACAGCTCCTGAATCTACTGAGAATGCCTTGAAACCCAACATAAGGATGTAGAAAGAGTACCTGGGGAGAAAGATGTCTAAATTTTCCACCTGGACCTCCATGAAGACAATGGATGGATAAAACTGTGAAAAAATGTGTATGATTTAAAAAGACCTTTCTGCTTTTGGAGTATAGGCAAGTTTCAAAAGTCTTGTTGTTATTATTTTCATTCATGGCCCCCTCAAGTTGTTAAGTACAATGAAATCAAAGGTGAGTGGTCTGCTTTGCATCTTGCAACTCTTTGATGCAACATTGAGGTGCGAGCGCAGCATTGAAATCCCTTCAGCTAATGAGAGCATTAAGGAGACAAAGTGTCAGGGTGCCTCACCTTGAGATACCATGTGCATTTTATCACAAGCCAATTAATTACTAGATAATTAGGCCACGGGCTGGAATAATTTTTGTTGTTTTTGCCCTCGTTTGCGGAGCGGCGGAAATGGCAGCACGCAATCCTTTCGGTTCGTCTTTGTCTGGAGAACGAACGGAGAAACAAATAAATAATAAAAATAACGAGGGGTAAATTCAAACGGAGGCTGCTCTGCCCTTAGTTCAGCTACAATAAATAGCCCGGGCCCTCCCTGCATTTGTCATATTGATTTTTCTTTAATGATATGCACTTGAAAGTAATTTCCTTGTCTCTGCATTGTCAGCGGTGACTAATCAGATTTTCCTGAGACAACCAATTCCATACCTCAAGGAAATGCTTGGCCACAGATACTGGTCATCCAAGTGACACAGACATCACCTAACAGCTTGTTCAGGTGCAATCTTTTTCTCTGAGCGCATGGCCGGAATACTAAGTATGCACCATCTAAAGTGTGTCCTTGTTTTTTTTTTTTCTTTACATATAGTATAAACCATATGTCATGACTAAACATACAATATGACTTATGTGCACTGTTTTTTTTTTTTTTTATCCCTCCAATGCATCCATGCAGAGGTATTCCCCTATGTACATGCAATTTATTTAGCTTTTATTGTCTGCTATTAGACGCAGCTATTCTCAGAGAATACTTTGTTCCTCACACTTTACTCTCTTTCCATCAACTAATAAAGAGCACAAAAAAGGCAAACGCACTAATAGCCCGCGTGTTGGTTAGATTTTCATAGACTTGACTTCAATATTTAACCTTGGCCAAGTGAAATTTGAATATCTAATCAATCCTGTCGTATTAAAGTTGAATGCTAATCGCCGTCGGCTCATTATTATTTCACAAGGCGGCTCCATTTGTGAAATGTCACTCAAAATAGTGTACCCACAAGCCAATCGATGTCGGCCGTCTCTCTTGTCTGAATGTTTCATTTGGTGTAAATACAGAAACACAGAGAGAGATATGGATCAGAGGCAGGCTGCGGGACGGCCACATGCGGTTTCTGTGCTGGGAGGAGGCTAGCTGAAAAGCCATTGATCAGCGGGTTCAGTATTCTGTTTCCTGCAGGCCTACTGCAGTTCTTAGCCATGACTCAGGCCCACCAAGATGTTTGGAGTCAACTCGTGACCTTTGAGGCTGTCTTTGAAACCAAGCTATTGAAGGAGGAGAAATTTATGATCGCTTTGATGCTGCAAGCTCTTTCCCATCACGTAACGGCCTGTGGACAAATTTGCAAAGGCAGATGACATAGCATGGCATATTTTCTTAGTTTTGTATACTGTATAAGCATTTCATCCAGTTATCCATCCATTAGCTATACCCTCTTATCCTTGGGAGGACATAAGGGGGTCTGGTGCCTGTCTTCAGCCGTAATTGGGTGACAGGCAAAGTACACCCTGGGCAATTTATCAAAAGGCGATATAGAGACACACAGGACAAATAGCCACACACACACACCCACACCACAGAGAGATAAATTCACCTGCAAGTCATATTTTTAGATTGTGGGAGGAAGCCTGAGTACCCAGAGAGAACCCGTGGAGAGAACATGCAGTCTAGACTGGGATTCGAAGCCATTGTCTTCTGTTTTAGCGAGAAAAGGGCAAATATTAGCACACCTAAAGACAGTTTAAGGGAGATTGGGGGAGGTATAATGTATTTTCCAGGTTTGTTCCATTTTGTAGCACAATCAAGTAACTTTTACCTTCAGTTGTTATAAAGATATGCGGTATAGACCAAAGAGGACTTAAAAGAAATTTGACCCGGCAAGTTGACACCTTGAAATAAGCCTATGTCTCTTTAAGAAGCTCATGCTCTTACCTAAACGTCGCCTTCAGCCCATCGTCACAGCAACTTCTTATTATGCCATTTAAAACAAAAATATTATTATCCTATGTTAATTTCTTATCTTTAAAAACGTTCTTAGGAGCATTAAACTGAGAAGTAGTTTGTACGATGAGCTCAGCAGATGCGCATTCAACCGGGTGTTTGCCAATTGCTACTGCCGCTAGTCTGGTGGAGCTGTGAGGCGGAAGCTCGGTTGGTTGCAACTCCAACAAGCGTTTGCACACCCCTGAGTGGCTGCCTCCAGAGATTCAAGGATTTCTAAAGTTATAACATGATGTAAAGTTAAAAAATGTCAATTTTCCATAACATGTAAAATCAACTTCTTGTTTTAATTTTCTGGGATTAACAGAGAAAGACTGTTGTGATAACGTCCTGAAGGCGGAGTGTCAGCAAGAGCAGGAGCTTCTTGAAGAGACAGAGGCCCAATTTCAAGACGATTAATTGCAAAGTCAAATTTCTTTTAAGTCATAATTGATATTTACAACGTTTTTATAACGACTTAAGTTAAGACAGTTACTTGCTTGTGCTATAAAATGGCACAATGTGCCTGGAAATAAATAATATTTTCCTTAAGGAAACTCCTTACTCTGCTTCTTTGGAAATATCTAAACAAGCCAGCCAAAGTGTAAGAAATGTGGCCCTCCACAGCTCCTCCTCAGGTACAACGTCCGGATATCTGAAACATCTGCATTAATCTATGCTCACCAGTATACAAAAGTATAGATAATTTGGAAACGTCTTAAAAATCATACTGCTCAAAAGGAGACTGGTTATGTGTTGCAGAGATAAATGTGTTTTGGCACAAAGTGTCTCTGCGGGAATATCAAAACACAGCAAATGTGCTTAAAAGAAAAAAATAGAATATATATATACGTATATATATATATATATATATATACGTATATATATATATATATATATATACTTTCACCCACAAAAGTCATGAGGACTCAGAAAATAAAACCACGATGATCAAAGAAAACCCAAATAAACACTTCAGTTCTTTGTTGAAATTTTAAAGGTATTTGGTTATAAACAGGGAATTGCCTGATGGGAAAATTCTAGTGTCATGCTGCTGTGTTTCGCTTCTATATGTCAGTGTTTTCACACTTCAGTCCGTGCTCGATCCTCCCGCAGAGCGAAGAATGGGAGGGGGCGGCACAGTGTGTTTACCAAACAGTCTGTGTCATACGCGTCTCTAAACACACCACCCACTACTGCACACCGGCTAGCACTCCTCCCTCGCTTTGTAGTCGTAGCTTTGGTGAATTTTCCTGAAATGCGCACGTTTACCATCGCCAGCGGCATAAACAATTATCAATCAGCCCTAATCCACTGTTCCGCATACATATGAGGTTTTCATGCACGTCGGAGAGCAGTGCTGTCACTTTTTTTATGGCTAATAACGTTTGACTTGGCAGACAGAGCACAACATGATGCATGACTCGGAACCTACGCCGAGGCTTTAAATCTGTTGGCATGCCTGGATCAAAGACAATAAACATGCCAGTCAGAGATCCCATCTGCGGATGGTCAGTCAATACTTATACGTTTGTGAAAAAGTATTTTCCTCCTGAGAGATCACTTTCCTCTCAGTTGACCAAGAGTTAATTATTAATAACCACTTTTTTTTTTTTTTGGACAGTATAATCCAATCTCCCTAGACACACTCGGACGTTATTACTTCTAGAACTTAATATAAGAATATAGATTACGGTAAAAGATCTCAAAAACCGACGAGAAAACAAAGCTATCGATATCAGTCATTCTAGAAAGGGTCACAAAGTAATTTCTATGGTTTTGGAGCTCCAGTGAACCACCGTGGGAGTTATTATCCGCAAAGGGAAGAAACAGGACGGTGGCGAACTTTACTAGGAATGGCCGGCTAACCAAAATTACTCCTAGAGCTCGTAAAGGACCCAACAGAAATCCCGAACTGCATCTAAAAGCTGCAGGCATTACTTCCTTTACTCAAGATTCATAAGAAGGGGATTGAGCAAAAATGGAATCCAAAGCCTTACAGTGGCAAAAACTCCCATTTCACATTTTCCCAAAACAAAAAATCCTGATTATCCCCACGATTTTCAGAAAAATGTTCTGTGGACTAAAGTGACACATTTTGGGGCCTGCCCACACCGTTGTACCTAAAATGCTAACACTATGGTTGGTACTGTGTCGGTCTGGACCCGGACGTCTTGCCGTCATTGATGCAACCGTAAACTCTGTTCTGAAAAATCCAGTCAGCAATTTCAGAACAGTATAATCACATTTATACATTTTATATCCCTGGTGGCTCTTTCTGAAAGCTCGCCAAATGCACACTGGTTCTTATATCTCTAACTTCTTCTAGGTAAATTATTTACCGAATCAGCTTTCCCAACGAACTCGCGCTGTTTTCAGCGAAGACAGACATGTTGTTTTTGGAGACACCAGCTATAATTATCTGCCAGAATTCCTCCAAGAACGCGAGTGAAACTGGAGACTTGGCACTTATTGTGTGAAGGGAATCCCAGAAGCAGTAGATGAACTGTGTTCAACCATGTCTGGTTCACAGATAAAGGCATTACATACACATTGTGCCATTTTGGATAGGCCATAAAACAAACAGTTGCAGGCACAGTGTATAATTGCCTCCCTGTACCCTGCTCTGGGCGTTTTTTTTTTTTGTTGTTGTTTTTTTTGTTTTTGTTTTGAATTTTTTTTTTTATTCACCAACTATAAAACACCCACAGGCAAATGCTTGCACGCATGACTACGAGACACCACAAATGAAAATGATTGGACTCCAAAGGCCCGTGTGAATACTGTGCACTGGAGGGCATTTGTTTTCTATGCATATTGTTTGGTTTGTTTTTGCCGTATGGGTTCATCAATAATGCAGAGCGACTTAACCAGCTATTACTATGATGAAGACATCAAAATGCAAAGCAAAAAGCCTGCGAGCTCGCCGATCCAACAAGAGCTGCCTGCAAAGGGAGGACCACAGACTGGACAGACTTTTAATTAGTGGGCTTTGTATCTGAGCCAGAAACAGCAGATTGGCTGCTTGTTCTTTGTCGTCGACATAGCCATAGAAACCAAGAAACACAGTTGGAATTATGGGTAATTCAGTGCAATTAGGAAGAGCATGATGGTCAAATTGCAACCAGATAACTTTACAAAAAGACGAATGGTTCAGCTCAATACTTTTTAAAAAATATACAGCTCTGGAAAAAAATTAAGAGACCACTTAAAATGATCAGTTCCTCTGATTTTACTTTTAATGCCTCAATATGTTTGAGTAAAAAGAACATTGTTCTTCTATTCTATGAACTATTGGCAACATGCCTCTGAATTTCCAAGCAGAAATTTTGCATTTACTTACAGAAAATGAGAAATGGTCAAAATAACGAAAAAGATGCAGCGCTTTCAGACCTCAAAGAAAGCAAATAAAACAAGTTCATGTTCATTTAGAAACAACACTGCTAATGTTTTAACTCAGGCAGAGTTCAGAAATCAATACTTGGTGGAACAACAACAATATTTTCAATGGGGTTCAGTTCAGTGGGCTCTGAATTTTTTCTCCATTAGCTATGCAATATGTCTGCTGCTCAATTCAAATTTGTTAACCTCTGGGTCGGTAATTAATCGCATTTCAAAAACTATGAATTGACAAAATAAGACGTCTTCAACTCAAAACCGCTTTTTTCACGTGTTTTTTACATCAACAGCATCTAAGAGTTAGCAAGTTCGTGTAGTGGATCTTTGTGTAATTTATTTTCTCTGATGCTGATTGGCTGTAGAGCTCAGCAACGCCATGTTGGATTCTGCAATGGTGTCAAGACGATTTAACTGAGCGTTTCAATGCAAATTAAGGTACATTTGGTGTTAAGATAAACAGTCCTTAGAAGTCTGAAATATTAGCGGATCATATCTTATCACGGGCAACGGAGGTCCGTAAACCTTCATGTTTGCCACTGAAAATGACAGAGTTGCTTCAAGAACTGAAGAACTACTTTCTTTCTGATTTCCAAATGTGAATGTGAAGCATTTGACACCGCCATATCCTGGGCCCCAAAACAACATCTTAGACTTGCTACCCCAGATGAGGACACAGGCTAACAGCAACCAGATAGTGCTTTGATAGACAGGCTTGCACTTTGCTGGCAACAATGATATTTTAATATTGTGAGGTCTTGCGCCACTAAAGGTAGCGTCAATGCACCTTGTTTATTTGTTGGTATGGAGGTTTCCTTTACACCAGCTTTGTTAGCAGAGTCAAATCACACCGAATAAACCCGATTCAGCGGCTAAGTGAGGATAACACCGTTTTTGTAACTCTTGTCCAGCACATATTATGCAATATGTCTGAACTGCCGTGTCCTTTCACTCTGGTTTTTCTGAGAAGGATTTTCTCTGCCTCCCCCCCAAAGTTCGCGCTTACATAACTGAAATATTCATATAATAACCAAAGGCAAAAATGAGAAACAAAAATTCAAATGTCTTAGGCACACAAAATTAGATTTGCTCTCCTGAAATTCTTGGTGTGAGTCATTCATTTTTACTCGTCACAGGTATAGATCCTTCTGCTTTTCTAAAAAAAAAAAAAAAATACTAAATAGCTACATTTTTTTTTTTTTTAGTAAAAAATAATTATCAGTAAGTTTTTTTTTTTTTTTTTTTCCCCCCCACTCTACCCAGACATATTCAGGCAAGCGTAGAAAACAGCTGCCTCAGAGAGCAGAACTCTTGTTTCGGTTTTTGGCCACCAAATTGGAGTTAATGTAGCATTTTGAAAGTTTTTTTTTGTAAGAGACAGCAGGATAGCACCTGTTCTTTCTACGTGGACAGCAAGAAGCATCCTCTGTAAAGCTCATATCCACACAGTGAATTTATTCTGCCATGACTCTCGACTTCACTAATCCCAAAACTGCGGCTAAGTTTAGTGAAGCAGAGCGACTATGAAAAGTGAGGCAATCTTGCCTTTTCCTGTGGAAAGAAAGAAATTTGTACTTACCTTTCCGGTTAGATTTTGCATTTGTGGGTTTTCCCCAGATGCTTTTATTTCAACCGGCAGTCCAAGGCCTCACAAACAAAAATATCCTGACCCCACCCCCCGTCTGAACAAGCATGAAAAAGTAAAAGGGGAGGAAAAAAACCAGACATTGTAAAGACGTCTACTGATGTCTAAAAGTTGCTAGTGTCTTTGTTTAGGTTAAAATCTGACTGGACACATTAGTTTCAAAGGTCAACATTTCAACACATTTTCCTGCTATAAGTAAAAGCAAAGAATGCCAACCTACCTGAGGTTTGCCCTCCATCTTACTGGTTTGTGTTGGGATAGACTGGTTTTTGTTGGGATAGACTTCCCTGCTTCTGCCACCCTGAACAAGATTAACTAGTTTTACAACATTAGATGGGGAATATATATATATATATTTTTCTTTCTCTAAAAGTCTTGTCTTTAATTCACCAGTCAGGATGTGCCTCTGATTCTCTTCACAACCCCTCATAAAAAATAAAAATAAAATCAGCATGCTTTTCCTTGCAATGAAGTGCATTATAAGGAAAAGCACTTCGTTGCTTTTGCAAGGAAATCATTTTTAGTGAAGTTAACTGTAAATAATGAAAAACTACATATCAACAAAATAAGCGACATTTTTAATGCGAAAACCCCTTTTTGTGCTAAATTGACTAAATAGACGTAGAACTAAATAGAACGGTTGCACAGATAAAAAGAAAAATGTGATTAACGGCGTTAACATTTTAAAATTCATTAATAAACACGTTCAAGTCTTTGCCCTACTTCTAACTAATGTAAGTCGGTTTTTGCTTGATTATAATTAATGTTTTTGTTATCTGAAGAGCAGCAGTGATGATGCATGCCTTTCAAGCTTGGACATTCATACAATGGGAATTCAGCATATTTAAGACTCGAAAAGGATGCAACTTTGACATAAAAAATAGACGTTGCAAAAGCTTCTTCTTATCCGTTTTGACAATGTTGGTGGAAGGCAAACGTATTTAAGAAAACGCTCAGACGGAACGTCCATTGGCTGCAAGTCAAAACAATCCCTGACCCTGGAGACTTCACAGCAAACGTTTCTGCACACCACACAAGTCTGACAGAAATATTCTAAAGAAACACCGTTTGAATTGAATGTTTTATTCTTCTTCAAATTATTAAAAATAATAGCTTTTAAAAATCCTGAATCAAAATTTGGGCCTGTACAATGTTTGTATTGCATGCCTTTGCCAGAACGCTGAGACGTCCACGGTATCTGTCAGAGTGAGCTTTACCACACATCAACAATGTGGTCACATTTAAAATAGTGCAGCGGAGTGCTTTGTCTGACCTTTTCAGAGGGCACTGCCGTAGAGAGGAATGTACCTGTCAATAAGACTTTTCATGGATCACTTGCAGAATAACAGCTTTCCTTTCTTTGGGTCAGGCAGGGCGGCCATTCTGGTCCAAACAGCATCACAATAAACACACAAGAACAGAATTTTTATTTTTAATCTTTCTGAACAGTTATTAAAAGCTGCAGCATGTAACTTTTATAAAAAAAAAATATACATATATATGTTTTTTTTTATAGATTTGAAATAACTGTCAATATGTCCTGACAGATAATCTGTGGGAAAAAATTTTTAGCTCCTCTGCAGAAAACATCGCTCCTAACCAATCAGAGCAAGGAGGAGGGTCTTAGTGTTGTTAGTCATGCTAATGTACGTGCTGTTCAAGATTGCCAGCTTGCTGCAGCTCTGCTAATGGCGGAGAAACAACTTACTATTTGTAACTTAAAAAGTTTAAATAAAAATTTGTTTTAGCATCTGTATAAAAAAAATAATAATAATTACAACTGTTTTTTTTTTTTTAATAAACGTTAGCTACTGCAGCTTTAAGGTCTTCACCAGCAGTGGCAGGTCTAAAACGGCTGACCGTGATACACATTCTACCATAAGTACAAGTTATACTATTATTGATATTTGGTTTATGACGCATCTGAACATTTAAAGAACAAAATTTAATGAGGCGGCTACATGTATTCAGTATCTATCAATTCCATCAGTAAAGCCTGGATCTTATCCGATGAGTTAAGGGTATCGAGTCTGTCTGGCAATTCTCTGGATTAATAAATAAGAGCTACATGTGGATTTGTCCGAGCTTGTTAAAACAAGTACCTGCTAATGAGGACGGGCTCTGACACGGCTAAATGCGGGATGCCTGACGTGTCGTTTCACAGCGTTCATGACTTCTAATACCGCCTTTAATCAACACGGCTCGGTAGAAGGTATTCAGAGGGCATTCCTCTCACCTCGCCAGCAACACTCGCTGGCAGATGCTTTGCATATCAGACCTGTTGGATCAATATGTTATTAGAGAACAACCTCTCTGAGGCATGTCAATTAATTCTGGGCTGTCAGCCGGGGCCCCCGTTGCATTTCCCCTCCTCGGCCCCACGAGAAAGGTGGGCGTCTGAAGGATTTGTGACTTAAACTGAAATGAGATTTCATCCACAGAGTCTAAGCAGTGGATAGTAAAGATTAGTTGTGCATTGATTAAATGGATTGGAAAACGTGTAAAAATAACATCAGTTCATCACCGCTTGTGTACCAAGACCCAATACTTTAGATATTTGAATCACTCAGATTGTTGATGACGATGTTTGACTCGGCTGATGCATTATCTGCTGTGTTTTTTTTGTTGTTTTTTTTTGTTTTTGTCTTTCTGCATTCAGATTAGGATCGGTCAATTCAGATTACGTAATTAGCATATTAAGCAGTACTACAAATCTGCTGGACAGTTTCTTAAACTGAAGCACCACACATTGTACACATAAAACAACTTGGTCGCATTGACAACACAAATGAATGGGTTGTAGGAGTTTGGTTTGGTTGTCCAATTCGCATCGATTGAAAGAGAAAACACGGTTGGTTCTACGGGCATCAATGTTTCATGACATTTGTTTGACTCTTTTTTGCAAACAGGCCCTTCAGAAGACATGGTATGTCCAAAATTTACTTATTTAGCATTTGCCTTTAGGTTGCTGAAGGCAGAAGACGAGTTGTGTTGCTCCATCCTGAATTTAGCAGGGCCAACAATTTCTTCCAGAAGGTTTTTTTTTTTTTTTTTATGGTGTTATGAATTTCAAAACACAGCGTCATGTTAGACTTGGTGCATTTTGTTGGTTGAAATATTCCCTAGTCCGTATTTCTTCTGCTTCTGCAACAAAGGGTCCAGGATGCATCATTTGACTTAATCGCGCTGTCAGTGAAGATACAGTTATAATAGTATCTTCATTTTAAAATGCCAATGCGATGCAATGTTTTACCATCGCAGATTTTGCCATAACTTGTAGGTTGGTTCATAAAGCTAAAAAAAAGGGGGCTGAAGGAAATTCATACAACGTGCCGGGAAGACAGCATCACCCTCTCATCTCTCAACCTTAGCAGAGCCGGAACCCGTTCGATCCTTCACAATCTATTTCTGTTCTATCGTTCACCCTTAATTTAAAGTGTGTTTCTTGTTTACCGCTGAGTTTTCTGATGCATGAGCCGTTGCAGTACTAGGAATTGAGTCAATCACTCAAATGATTTATGAAGAGATCCCCGATTCGCTATTAGGTTGGAATGCAACGTGGCAGTTTTGCTGTCATCACGTTTTGGTAAACGGGTCAAGCTAAAGCACAAGACGACAGCAACACTGGTTTTAAAATACTGCAAGAGCATCTGCAGAAAGAGCAACCAGCAGTTAAGTTATCTCCTATAAAAATGTTTCTTCGTGGCTCAAGCAATTTTCCCAGCAAATGTCTTTTTGTCATTGGCAATGTGTGGGATTGAGGTAGACAAGGTCCCCCACATTTGTTGGCCATTTGTCCTTGACGAACCTGGACTGGTGTTGCGCACTGCTGGAGATCTGGCCGAAAGAGGGCTGTTGAACAAATCAACTTTAATATTTCTTGGGAAATATTTCTGGTCACAAAATAACAGCATTAATAAGCCGTGTTTACACAAAATTGCTGCCTAGAAACTACCAGTATTTTTGGATGCTGACTGAGAAAAAGTTCCAAGTTTACACTGCGCCATCAAGACACCTTGAGTCAGCTGTAGTTATCACGCCAGACCACTACTTGGCGCTGTGACTTCAGCATGTCATCGAACGAACGTGTGCTTTTGACCCTTATCATCCACCTTGCAGTAAACGGTAACCTGTGTCTGTCTCCCATGAACAAATTGCTTATGTGACATACTGTATTCTCCAGACTATAGAGCGCACTTCACTATAAGCCGCATCTACAATTAAAAAAAACAAAAAAAAAACTGAAAATGTACATATATAAACCGCTCAGGGCTATCGGCTGCTGATATCTCCGCCTCTCTCGGTTTTTTAATAAATCTTCTGGATTTATGAAGGACGCAGCCCTCCGTCTCCAACGCCGAACCACGGACTCGTTCACGCTGAGCTTACGTGCAGCGGCTCTATTTCCCTCCTGTACTGCCAGATCAACTTCGAAGTGGCATCATATGATCTTCTTCATATGGTTTCCGTGATGAGGGGTTATGAGTTTGAAGAAATGTCTCTGTCGTGCCTGCTGCTAGCATGTGCTTGTTCTAAATGAAAATCAGCACTTTCTTCTTTGATTTCCAATTTTGACTTCCAATGATTCACTTCCTGCTGAAGAGCCCCCTGGTGGTTGAAGAAAAATCCACAGAAAAGCCGCACTGGGCTATAAGCCGCATGGTTCAAAGCGTGGGAAAAAAGTAGCGGCTTACGGTCCGAAAAATACGATACGTTCTTTATCAGAAATTGTGTTAAACTGAACTTTAGGTAGCACGATTCAGCACTATGCTAGCTGCCATTGCTTTTGTTGTTATCTTGTGTAGAATAAGCCTTACAGCAGTGCGCTCTGTGCATGTGCGCTTTCATACGTGCGGAGTACTTCACGCCTCTGGGGGGAAAGGTGTGTTCCCCAAAAGATTCACTCTGAGACCTGGTTTCAAACAGTGCCATTGTGAAGGACTCCGGTAGCTGGTGTCGTGTAAACGAGCGGCAGGATCGCAACAGAAATGTTATGGTTCAACTGAAGAGCAGCTCTGCCTAAACGGGGCAGAGTCCTGAAGTAGGGCCACCTATCACTCTGTACCTGACGGCACTCTTTTTCATGCCTTCGCTTTATCTTTTTCTTTTTGATGTCTTTTGGGCACCTGCTTTTGGCTTTGCTTCCTTTGAACCAAGCAGCTATTCTGGAATATATGTCGTTTGCATAATGGAAGAAGCTGGATTGGGAACATTACTACAGGATGAGTCTCGGCTATAATAGGTTCCCCTTTGCTCATTTTGCCAGGGGTAAATGCATAATTTCGCCTCCCTGCGGTTTGTGGGAAGCCATTGCCATATATTTTGCACGTCACTGGAAATTGTGGCGGCTATTCCCACTTATGAGTCTCTAGGTGGGGTATTCTTTAAATACAGTATAAAGGAGTTGGCTGAATGTGAGTTACTGTGTATTATTTTTCTCCCTCAGACAGAAAGCAAGTATGCGCAAAGATAGAAGCAATGAGATAACCTCAGTGACTCATGGCACTTTTATAGAAGGCTTTTTTCACATAGAAGTCTTCACACCATCTTCAAATCAATGCTTTCTAGTGAGACGTGACGCCATCGATATGTTGACGCTCTCTCTTTGTGCGGTGCTGAAACGGCTACCTCGACTTCTCAGAATTTAACTTCACACAGCGGGGGGACCGAGGGACCCGTTTTCTTGAAGTTAAGCCTCCAAGACGGCCTGTCCAGCCATTTCCTGAGATTGTCCCCCCCTCGATCCCTCTCCACCCAGCCACCCCCCCAAAAATCCAAGAGTCTCCGCTCATTTCTCTCCAGACATTTGAAGTAAAGTCATTTTTGCCGGCCGCGGATGACAAAGATGGAGAGACTATTGTTTAAAAGTGTGAGTGATGGTTTTCCTTCCTGTGTTTCCTCGAAGAGGGAGATGGTGTTGATAGATGGACCAACACACTCCGAACTCTTTTGTTTTAAGTTCCGCAGTGTGTGGCTTGATTCACTTTTCTCCAGCTGAAGTGATGCTTCAGCGGCGACACAGTTCAGGTCTCGACACTGCAGAGGTCTCCATTAGGTTACGTTTCTGGATCTTCCTTCTTGTCTCTGTAGCTGTAAAACGGGCTGCGAAAAACATCTTTGCAAAGAACACATCTTAATGATTTGGTAATAATTCACCGTCTGGAGTCCACACAGAAGAAAAAAGTGGCAAAATACTTGTTCCACCAGCAGATTTTTTCACTTAACCCTTTCCTGCATGGTGGTCACTACAGTGGACGGCTATCTAAAAGCCATTTTCTTGTGCTTCTTGTGGCTTTTTATGCTATAAATGCACGCAGTGGACACTAATGCATCATAAAATACACCATCAACTACTGGCCATCCGCTGCAAATGCAGGAAATAATTTTTGTTAAATCCAATATGGCCGACAGACAAAAAAGCATGACCTGGTCTTCTACTGTAGACGACTCTTGCAGGTAAAAAAAAATATTGTGACATCAGATAACCCCTAGAGAACAATACTACTGATGTGTTTTTCAAATAACAACTTTGGAGAAAATTACAATTGATCACACAAAAAAATCAAATTAAAAAAAAAAAAAATTCCTACCTTTTTTATGCCTCAAGAAAATAAAAAAAAAAATTGGAAAAAAATCCTGACACAGAGGATCATAATTCAGGCATGAAAGGGTTAAAATAAGACTGCTATACTGCCAGTGAAACTGGTACTTTTAAAAATTAATATTAATTAATTAATTACTCAAAACAAGCTCTTATATCTCGCTGAAAAGTTACTTGTAAGTTATTTTTTTTTTCTCATTTCAAGTGTGCTAAGATGTTTGCATTATAAACCAGAACAAAAATACTTGGTAAGATTTTGTATTTTTACAGTGTACAAGTTAATGTCCAGTTGGTTTTACAGACTATCGAGTGATTACTAAAATATGGCATTAATTGAGAAAAATATCACCAGTTATGTCTACAGTTTAAGTCAATCTGAGGTGGATAAGTCAGGATCTAATTCGTTTGATCAAAATAATGAATTTGAGTAAAATAATACAGAAACGTATATTAATTTCACAGTTTTTTTTTTGTTTTGTTCATTTTTAAATTGCACACTCAAATTTAGAAATTTTTATTTATCACAACCGTTATTTACCTCGATAAAACGCCCATTAAAATCACACAATCAAACTTGTCCAAATAAGAAGCAAATCAAGGTAAAGGTAAATTACTACGCTAGTATTGTCGGTTTGTTTAACCGGTGCATCTTTAAAGCCACTTAAACATTATTTAGATTCATTTTTCCTCCATGAATGCCTCCCCTTTTCTCTGTCATGTATACAAAACCCCCCTTTTTGCTCACATCCATTCTGCACCACCCCTCTTCGTCGGCTCCACTTCACACCTTCGCGACCAGACTGCCAACCTCTGGGGAAGGCTTCTTCCTGTTGATATGCAGAGCACCTCCTCTTCCAATCAGTACTTCTGAAAGGTTGTTACTAATGGTCCCCAAGGAGAGAAGTCAACCTTGAATACATACAAGGCCTCCTCCAGCATTTTTGGCGAGCCGTCGGGGGGATGTCACATCTTGTTTTTTCCTCCCTTGTCTCTGCACGAGGTACAATTGCAGCATAATGCCTCGCGGAACAAGAGATGCAGCCAATTCGTCTTAGCTTTATTGTCTCTCTGGAACTTTCTGAATAATAAACCGGCTCAACAACTTTTATAGCACGCCGGGATGTTTTATGGTGCTTGTAATCATACAAATCTCCTGCACAAACCTGATATTCTAGCAATTAAGAAGGGAATCACTGACTGCTGAACTGCGTTTGCACCGTTATGTCCTTTACATCGGCGCCACATCTTTCTAAGCACTTTTGCTGTGAATAAAACAGCAAACAAACAAACAACAACAAAAAAAAACACAGCTATCAAAAGGTTTGCCTGGCTTTAATCTGCATAATGAACGGGCCGGCATGCCGTGATGGGCAGCCACGGTGTTTAGCTGCTGAGAACAGCTTCATTATTCAGCGGGAGAGAAGTGCAAGGACGGGCAGAGGCATTCCATATGTTGCACTTAACAACCAATGAAGCTGCGAACAAGGAGACTTGGGGCAGAAAGAGCTGACAGCGCTCATCCACACCCGGGCTTTCTCCAGAAGAGCCGAGGCAGGCAATAATCTGGCCATAATTAAGGGGGTATAAACCATGCCATGCTGCTATTAGACCAAATAGCTTGCAACCAATCAGCTATGACATTAATAGCAGATACCAACCGCAGCGTTTTTTACTCATCTCTGATGGAAGAGGCTGCATCTGTCTCAAGCGTTCAACCATTTGAATAAAGTCATATTACAGTGGGTGTAAGTGCCTCACGTCCTGGTTCATTTTCAGCGAACATCAGGAGCAACCTCTTGTGCTCGGAGGCCATTACGATACAATTAATATCACGCTTTTGGAAATTGGTGTTTGAATGAGCGGTGTGAATGACTGCTGGCGCGAACGCCCAAGTAGTCGCAGCTTTTTGATTTACTACTGGAATACACTCCTATAGTAAATCAGTCAGGAAAGTTAGATTGTTTTCAATGCAGATTCTCCGTTCCTTTTTGTTTTTATATACCTTTACACATTAATGAGCTGCAAGTCAATACATTTACATTGATATAACAGCAACATTAGACTTTTTAAAACAAGATTTATTTATTTTTTTTGTAGTTTTGCTTTATAACTTGATTTTAAAATACAATATTTTAGCATGTTCTTGAGCCAGAAAAGCTGTAAATGTTAACATAAAAACCCCAGAACAGCAAAATGTATCCATTTTAAATTGCTTGTCAAACATGTAAAAGCAGCATTCGGTTTTTTTGGCCCTCTAACCTGGAATAAACTTCCAGAAAGCGACAAAACTGCTGAAACACTGAGGCTAAAAACCCAACTGTGTCGGATAGTCTTTGATTAATAATTGAAATATTTAGAAAGTGTAGCCGGCCACCACTACACAGTTGGAGTCTTTTGCATATTAATAAAAGCATAACGTTTTGACAATAAGAAAATGTCTCGTTTTTCTGTTGTTTGGCTTTTTACGAACAGGTATTTCCATTAAATGCATCGACAATTCCTCTCAAATTTTGCTCCTTCCTTTTTTTTTTTTTTTTTTTTTTAAATCCACGACTATCAGCTGTATTTTTGTCAGTCTCTTAGCCAAGCGTGATACATTCAGGGATTTCACATCATTATTCTATTTTAACGTCCTCCACATGCCTTGCTTTAGCTTAAAGTTACTTTTAGGACAAAATCTCATGTTGTCAGAAAACCTGCTGCAGGCCAACTTAGACAACATCCTTGTCATAGCATTTTGAAAATGAAGAACTTGTCTGGAGAAAAGTAACAAAAACTGGTTAAATATGGAGTAGAAACGATGTTTGCCTAAATTCTGCTAGAATTTAAGGTTTTAAAATTGATTTTTTTGTTAAAAGTGGTCATTCATGAATGCAGTGCTGGAAACTCGGCACAAGGCACTTTTAAAACTCGGTGTGCGTTTCCGGTACATTAGATCTCCAAGACGCATCCTCGCAGACATTTATCTCAACTCTCACTTTCTCACTGAACAAATCACCTTTTAAATAACTGGCAAAGTCATTCTTTTATTCTTGAGTGAGCACTGCGTTACGCCTAATATCGTCGCTCTTTGGCATCGTTCCATAATGTAGCTGCCTGCTCTCTGCTTTTCGCTCCCTAATAAAAAAAAAAGGCATATTCTTTTGACATAGTGCATTCAAGTTAGTGCTGCTGTCATGAAGAGCAAGCAAGTTTAAGTACAAATCAAAAAGAAAGCGTATAAAAGTATGAACTGTAACTGAGATCTTTTGTTTAGTCATTTTGTACTCTACAGAAAATAATAAAATTATATCAGCACTTTATTCTTTTCATTTGTTTTTTTTTTTTTTTTGTTCCCAAAATGCGCAACAATCAACTGTGTCAGGACGAAACCAGAGAAAATCAACGGTTCCACTCTCTCGGAGTCTTCCTGCAGAAACGCCTTGCAGCAGTTCAAACAAAACGTATTTAAAAACGGTTCATGTATAAAACAAGTTATGTATTTTCTAGCAAAAAAAAAAAAAATCCACTTTGCTACGTTGATCTGTTGTGAATTGATTTTACACAGCAAAGCATTGTCTGTTTTTATAATGGGCTACTTGGACGGATCGCATGTTTGCTCAGCAAATGAACAGACAAGAAATGACTCTTAATGGAAACTATGGATCCTTCCCAGCCTATTTCTTTACATGCCCACCATCACCAGAAACGGCTGAATTTACTTGTTGGCCTCCGGCCAGAGTCATAAAATCATGCATCTCTTTTTCTTGAACCTGGGTTTGTGCTTTAACAACTTGTCTTGTCCTGTAATAGTGTTTTACGGCTTCCTCCCTGTAGTATCCTCCGTATTTCTGTTGAAGAAGAGAGAGAGAGAGAAAAAAAGGAGCATGCTCTTTGCTAAGGATGTAGTAAGATGAGGGAAAAAGTCATTTACCCAGAGTGACTGGTGATCCATAAAAACGGATCTATGGTTTCCGCCCCCCTCATACTCTTTCTCTAACATATCCTGACCACTTTCACGGGCTCCCATTGGTCAGACAATGCTCAAAAACATTTCAGGCTGAAAACGACACACAGTCTTACTGTAAGTCATTCTCAATGTGTTTTTGGTTTTTGCAGACGTGACTTTTTCACGTCTGCAAAAATGCTACAGCAAAAACGGTTTTGCTGTAGCATTTTTGTCTTCGCCATTTGCACAGCTGCGGCACACCAGTCTTGAGCTTGTACACAAGGGTGATTGACAGCACCAAGACCCTCCTCCTTGCTGTGATTGGTTGTTTCTGCAAATGGCAGTAGGATTTCTTCCTTATCTTTCACACGTTATGCTCTCAGAATCGAGTGACGGTTTCAAGAAATATGTAAAAAAAATCTATAATTTTTTTAAAACGTCACCTACTGCAGCTTTAATCTTTAATTAGGTGAAACAACATACTGGAGGATGATTTATTGACGAAGTATGGCTCATTAGGCTTAGGAATTCAAAACTTCTTGTACAGAATAATAATAAAAATGCAAGCCTACTTAACAGTATGTTTTTTTTCCTTTGTGTTGCATGCCCTTAATATTTTCTCCTGTTCTATGATTTACTGTTATTGTAGTCTTTTTTTTTTTTCTCATGTAGCTCTGGCGTTAGCTCAAATTTAGCAATAACAACACAAGGATTGTGAAAGTTGCAGCTAATATCCTGGATGCTGTCGAAGCTCTACAGAACTCTTGAATAGGCTTTGCTTTACAATAGCCTTGAGGCTGTAGTCATCCTTCCTGTCTGTGCACACTTTTTTTCTCCTTCCACTGAACTTTCCAACAAATCTGTTGACCCCTGCAAACCGGCTTGCCGTCCTTTGTTGACTTGCTGCTGGACAAAGTCGTCACGAAACAACATCTCTGTATTTAAAACCCTTCAGTTTCATTGGTCTTATGTATATTACTCTAAATTTATTTGAATTTCAAGTTATTAACTATAAGTCGCATTCACCAGAGATACCAGCAATAAATGATGGAAATATATCATTTTATGTAATACATGAATGGCCGTTCTACGATATCGCTCCTCTCCCCTTACATTGTCCTACATTTCAATAGATACTTCTAATCTAATACTGTTTTCTATGTGGAGCCGCTGTCATGAGGAGGGCGGGGCTTTCCTCCTTCTTGGCAGATGTTGTCCCATTTCCTGAGTTTTATTAAAAACGCATGTAGTTTATAAATAAATTCAAACAGCTGTGCTTTTTATTTTTTTTATTATTATCCAAAAAAATAAAAATCTCAAGACAATAACTCTAGTATACTGCGGCTCCGCCTCAGACAGACCACTCAGGTGAGCCGAAATATTGAGGAGACCGTCAGGCTGGAGTCTAGACAAACATCTGCCTGGTCCGTGAGCCATTTTATGTACATTCATCCATTTTTAACGTGACCTTGTTCACGTCAGGGCCAGGAAACACTGGAGTGGGGAGGGGGTGGGAGGAGGCACCGTGGACAAGCCGCACTTTCTGAGCTCTAATGCATATATTCACACTCACATCTGCGCTTTCGGGGGACAGCGGCTTTCGAATCAATAGGGAGCATGAAAAAGAAATGAAATAAAATATTTCATATCCTTTTAAACAACAGAAAAGCGTCTTCCTTTGCTGGGTCATAGGAAATGAAGCAGCGTTCTTGCTCTCTTCTGTGTTATGCAAATCACTTTCTGAGCTTAGAGTTAGTTTGAAACCTCCAGTTATTGTAATCTATTTAAAAAAAAAATATATATATATATCAGTTCATTGACCAGGAGATGACATTTTGCACCAGTTAGTACACTGACAAAAAAATAATAATTATGAAGATGTAAATTTATTAAAGGCCTAAATTAGAAAGTCATTATCATGCTAATTTGGCTCGCTCTCTGATTAATTGGGGATGTCGTTACAATAATGGTAAAAGTCACTTCTAAAAACAACGTATCATAATGTAGGTCTGTTATTTTCTGTATTTTAAGGCTAGAGTGTTGATGTTTGAGAGCGAGAGCAGCATGTGAAGTGTCCCTAGAGGAAGAGGCACGTTCTGATTGCTTTTGATCGGCTGAATTGAGAAAATAGAGATGCGTAACAATGGAATAATTAGTCTTGAAACGGGAGACCAATTAGCTTTTCTTTGTGTGACAAACTTTTAGCCGTTACGTAATCCGACCCAATTAGCAACGTCGAGCATTTTCACTTTTAAGGAACTGCGGAGACGATTCATCTTGACCTCGCATACAAAACGATAAAACTTGATAATGTGCTTTTTGGAGTTTTATCAAAACCGTACAGGGAGAGTCAACACAGAGTAAACTCAGCTGCCTGGAAGTAAAGCTAATTTAAGAGCTGAGGTCTTAATTTAGCTTTATTAGAAAAAAAATACGAATAAAATATGAAGCTTCTGTTGCCTGCAGAATAGTTTTCACTTTCATTTATACCTTTTCCAAACCCAAAGGGGACTTTATATGTAGCCTTATATGTTACGTATGGAAGAAATCCCACATAATAATAAAATTTGTATTTTTAAGACACATTTTCATTCTTGCGTTGCAATTTTTCACTTTCTTTTCTCAACTAAGCAGTCGTTTGGAGATTTTTAGGGCACCAGTGGAATATCAGACTCATACATTTTATACCCCCACAAAGACACCTGTTAGGTTCATTTTCTTTAAGTCACTCACAGCTGCAGAGTGTCATGTGTCCTCAGCTGAAACCCTTTGACGTTTCCTAAATCTTTACCCATGTAGGCCATAATTTTAAATAACTCTAAGACTGAGGACATTTCTGTCTAGATACATTCAATACCTCACATTTGGACAGGATGTAAATAGTCTTGTCTGTTACTTTTGGGAACTTGCAGTTCATTACTTTGTACTATCGATCATCTTATGCTTGACTTTTGTGAGTCCGAAGTGGAGCTGATGTTTCCCATAAAATGTGCGTCAATGTCAGTTTAAATAAGTGAAAAAACAAAGTTTTGTTGCAATGTTTTCAATTATTTTTATCATGTTTTTTAGGCAGATTTGAATCAAGGCGAAGATGGTTTTTTTTTTAATACTTTTAAAAAATATATTTAAAAAATAAATAAAAAGTTTAAGTTTGTATATGGAGAAAAACCAGCATTAACGTTTGAAGCCATATCGATAATTAGTTTTATACGCAAGAAAGGTGTAGGAATGCAAACGTGCATTAACTGATGGAGAGGAAGACGTTGAGAATTGGTGTCGAAATGCTCCCGGACAAATCGTTACGTTGTTTCATTTGGCATCCAAATCGTATGTTCTGCAAACCCAAAGGTCCCAGATTGTGTTGAACGAAAGATAAAACCTAATCTTAAAGCGACACACGAAACAAAACAACATCAGCTCCGCTTTGGACTCACAAAAATCCCTGCGAATTGTTAATTCACCGAGAAGATCAGGTGAAAACATGAAATCCTCGATGAGATGACGTCAGCGCGGAATAAAAATAGGAAATGAGGAGAAAAAAAAAAAAAGACTCAAGAGAAACAGGTCAGATTGAGAGACACAGGTGTCAGACTGCTGGGAGTTCGAACAAGAAATTTCACACACTACAAGGTACTGGAGCAGCTTGTGTTTCCAGTCATGGTGTGATTCAGGATGTTGCAATGGTGAGAAAGCAGAGGGAGCCGATTTTGCAGCAGATCTGGTAGAATATTTGAAAATGAAAGACTAGTGTCGACGTTGACAGAAATAAATCCGACAACGTTAATATTACCCGCCGTGTATACTGTAAACTAAATTTATCTTATGTTAGCTCACCTTACTCTGATTTTAGATTTTTTATTATTATTTTTTTTAGCCCTGATGCTATGCTAAATGATTTTTTTTTTGTATTAAATATTGCTATATGAATTATTTAACTTCTTTTGCTTTATTTAAATTTTTTTTTTATTTTTATTATTAGTAATTAGAACATTTCAACCCTGGGGCTCGTTTGACAACTTGTAGAAAAGGCCTTTCTCAGAAACGACTGCAAAACCGAAAACATCGTTTTGAGTGTCTCAAGGCTTAATTTGTAACCGAGAGCGAAAACACTGACATTAAAGCTAATGTGGACTTCAGAGTAACAATCCAGTCATATGAAGCAGAAAAAAAAAACGCTTTCACTCGAAGAATTTTGATAACGTCGACTCAGACTCTTCAAAAAATAAAAAAATCAAAGTAAAAAATTTGATCAAAGGTGATTGCAAGGATTTGAGACATTCAGAATATCTGAAAACACAGACCAGACCTTTAGGTCCATTTTCTATAAGTTAGAGTTAATTTAAAACAAATTTGGGAAGATTTAAGTCCTTCTCTGCTGTTCATTGTACAAAGCCGAGAAGTTTTAGTCTCATATTTACTCTGATTTACGAAGCAAATAGAGATATAATAATATCCCATTAAAGTTGCTCTTTAAATGTCTGCTTTTGCTCGTTAGACTACATCTGTTCTCTGCATATATTTAAATTGAAGCTCCAACCATAGACGCAGCATGCACAAATTTTACAAAGTGAAGAGAAAAAAAAAAGTCCCATTACATCATGGGACTCGTCAAAACTAGAACGACGCCTAATTATTTTATATAATTATAGTGATTTTTCTTAGTGTTAAATAAGTAAAATGATTCGTCAGCCCTTATTTAATGTAAATAGAAAAACACTGATTGAACATAAAAGATGTACATTTTAAGTCTATACAAATTGTGCTTAGGCTCTTATACTAAATGGGATTTAGAATCATAAAAAATGCATTTCTCGACAGATCCTGGTATTTTTGTAGATGAAAATGTGGCGGCCTAGTTTCTGTGCGTGGAGTTGATCAGTGTTTGCTGCACAGTTTCTTCCTGTGAGGACCAACAGGACTCTCCTAACCCTCAGGGCAACACCATGCTGGATCAGACTTCAGCTGCAGTGTGCGACGAAAACGGGTCACGTTTACAGAGCTGATGAGTTAATAGGGTTTGCACATGCTTTTCTTTTTTATTTTTCTCTTTTAATTGTAGGTTAAGGATTTCTTTTGCCACATCGGGCTGCAAAAGAGGAGGAAGTATGCCTCTTTTTACATGTATGCTTTCATTACCCTTCTTACAAAACCCAGCTTTTAACAGATAGAGGTTATTTCATGCTAGCAATGTGTAGCAAGCAGAACTGGTCTTTGGGGAGTAGGTATGTTTTGCCTTTGCAGCAATTAAAAATAATGTAAGTGTGGTGGGATTATCTTTGAAAGTGCTTAGATTAGCCTGGCCGTTGCTTTCCTAAGCTAACCCGCTCAATTCTAATCTCGCTTCACTGCTCAGTCTGGGATTTCTCCCATTAACTTGAATTCTTCCAGCAGAATTTCGACTGGGCCAATCAGCAAAGAGAAGAAGTTGTGAACTTTGAACGGCAGTCTGCATGCAGTTTTAGCAATTGCAGCAGAGGAAGTGACCAAAATATTGAGTTAACATTAACAGCAGCCTTGTTCGACTCGGCTCTTCTCTCTACGCAGCGTAGGCAATTTCCGGTAAGCTTCATAGCGTCGAACTGCTGCATTGCATACATCACGGGCATACATTAGCGTTTGGGTAAAATTTTAAACGTCAACAGACTCCATGCCTCCAGGCAGCAATTGTTTTTCAATAGCTGAGGGTCCAGACCCTCAAAAGCATGAAACAAGGGTCTGGATTTTACCACTTGGCTATCAACAACTAAGTTGATGCTATTTAGTTTACAGCAGTGTTTCAGATGCTTAAATGACCAAAGCATTGATTTGCCTGTTCGTAGCCACCTGTTTAGAGATGTTTTGACAAACCAGCCTGTTCGTTTTTTACCTAGATGAAAGTGTTAGGAGCAGCACAGTGGAAAACGGAACCAATAACATGACCGCTGGGGTAGAAAACAAACTCCAAATGTACTATAACATATATTTTATGACCTTACATAAGCCTAACCGAAGAATAAAATCCTATTTTCTAAAAGGTGCTGTCATATTAACTTCTTTTTGTTTCAATGTAAACAATGTAGTTCTTAGATTTTTGAGGATTTTTGCCTGGTTTCTACACGCAGTCCCTCTTGACCCGCTGCATGACAACTCCAGCATTTGCGATCGTCACGCGTTACTTTTTAGAGCTGAATATGAGACTTCCATAGGATATGGGCTGAATTCAAAACCTAAGCCCAAAGTTGTTGTCACCTAGAAACTTTTCGTCAGCCCCCTTCGCTCCGTGGAAGCCAGAGATGAGAGCTGTTCAGAGGAATAGCCTTGGGCAGAAGCCTCTGCAAATGCTCTGCTCAACAACCCTGACTGATTCAAGGGAGCCTCTCTTTGAGCTTCAAACGAATGTGAACCAACTTGGCTTCCCACCATATGCTGCCTTCATACAGATCTTTTCAGTTGCCTGGGTTTAAAATCAATATGAAAAAAAGCAGCTCCGCAAGCACACTCGGAATTAAGTGCAGAAAATGCAGAGGGCAGAACAGGACACGAGAAAGCCATGATTTAACTCTAACAATTAAAATCTAAAAGTAGAAAAAGAAAAAATGTATGGGATACAATCGAACCTTGTGGCGAGGCTGAAGAAGGGACTTTTTCACCGACCAAACGCCAGACTGAAAGCAAACAGACGTCTTTTTGTCATTGTTGTCCCCAGAAAATTGTCTCAAAGAAGACGGCATGGAGGAAATCATATATGAATTTTGTTGCATCACTGTGATCCCCGTCAGTCGGGGTTTGCCAATTTAATCCTGAAGCCATCAGGCAATGTGAATCAGACTGGAAATTTAACTCTGATGGATGAAGGCGCTCAAATGTACGGCGGAAATATGGCAAAAATTGTCAAAGTCCATTTGAGTTTACAAAGGATTAAAATCAAAGTTGATGTCGAGCAATTTTCATTTGCAGTAACACAGTTAAGGATTCAGTCACCTCCAGCCCTCTGTCATATTTCTAAGCAGCCGTTTTGTGTTTTCTAGCGGTAAAAGGCAATTGTATTAAACCTGCATTTGGGCAAAATGTTCTATTATATTTCTTTAAAGAAATTACCAAAGGACGGTTGTAACTCTGTATGTTCAGATTCTCTTTTCTTTTTTTTTTCTCCTGCAACAAATGAAACCAACATCCAGATGTTGCTATGGAAATCAAACGTGAGGGCTCAGGTAAGCCTGATGGCAACTGAGAGACCAATGAAATTCTAACGGCATTAGAGTTGACATAGTGTTTTATTACAATCCAGGGCAATCGTGAGTATCATTTATCTGCACATTCAAACTCCTTACTTTTTCATTTGTCAACCTCGCAGCTTGAGTTTTTTTGTTTTTGTTTATTTCTCCCAAGCTGGTGCGTTGTCTCTGATGTATGGTGCTTCGATAGGCATTTTTGTACAGAAAATGTAGATCTCTAAACAAAATGCTATATTCGGTGTCCAGCGTGAAATGTAGTTGAAAAGGAATAGGGTAGTAGTAACAAAAGTCTAAAAATTCACATGTAGAACTCATGCCACTGAATCACAGCGATTTTAAGCAGAGTGAGATTCCTAAAACTAGCATCTCTGTTGAAAGTTTTCTAGCTCAGATACCTTCATCTGTAAAGTTTTCTTTGTCTCAGTCAAACTGAGCTGTGATTGGTTTAAACGTCCCGTTGACCCTGATCAGGAAACGTCAATCTTCAGGATATCAGGATGTTTCCTCCTCTACAAATGCCGCAATCAGATCAAGGATCTCTGCTAATATTGTTTGCACTTTTCAAGTTGTTCTTGAACATTGTCAGCTGAGGTGCTCAACAAAAGGCTGAAATTTGGTAACGGCATAATGATGCATTAAAACTGGTTTTGACCAAGACACATTGACATTTCTAGAATGTGGGCTATGCTTAAAAGCTAGACCGACCAACTTAAGCTATCTTTGACTAGGAGAGAGGAGGAATATCTGGTAAAGATAATGTCATATTGAACAACAATTTGCTGAATAAGTACAGTTATACATAACAACCTTGATTTTTACATTCACGCATAACATCTTTTGTTTTGTCAGGTAGGATCGCCAAAATGGTTTCTATCTGCTAACTGTAAGAACAAGACAGAGAGACTGTTATTGTCCACATATAAATGATTCTTGTAGCAACATAAACTGAAAGGCCACTCATATATGAAGAGGCCATTGCTCTAAAACCAGCATAGAAAGCCAGATTACAGTTAACAAATTCAATCAAATACTCTAGCGATGCAACCTGTACTTAAATGGGATGCATCATGCAAAATTCACATTTTGCACATTTTTGTACTTCCATTAGGGTTTCTACTGCTCCTAAAAACAACCCCAGTTCTTAAAAAAAACAACAATTAAAATCCCATTAAGTAAGAATTGCTTTGTGTAAAAAAAAATATGTAGCCCACAGACCTGTCCTAACTTGTCCAAGGAAGCATAACGGGTCACATTTAAGGGACTTTTGCTGCAGTTAGAACTGGTCCACCACACAAAATGGACGTTATAGCAAGAAAAGAACGTTATGTGAAAATATTAGCCAGGAAGTTAAAGCTTGGGTACAAGTGCATAGTGGGAGGTAATTGCTACGGTTTTGTGTAGACCGATCATTAAATATTTTTTCGTGCAAAATTCAGCTTTTCTAAATCTTTGTTGGTTTAGAAAGAATGAAAACGATAAATAACGCTTTACCAGAATATGAAATGCTTTAAAAGCATCGTCAATAAACGACAGATATGAGAGATCCGCGTAAACGAAGAGCGGATGTTCTTCTGTCTCTTTTTCCTCACAAAGAGACAGACTCTCATCCTGCTCTGGATTCTGTCTGCAAGGACGGGCCGCAGCCTCTTGTGAACGTCCACAGAATAAAGTGAGCGCAGCGACAATAACGGACCGTTTCAGCCGTGTAACCATCCAGGTCCTGAAAAGGTCAAGTTTGTTACCTTTTTGCCTCTTAAAAAAAGATTAGAAAAAAAAAAGCTGTAGGGGGGGGGGGAATGGAGCGAGAGCGGAAGATAACTCCTCAGAAATGTACACGCGTGTATCGTGGGTCTGGATGTTACATTAGCACATTTGGGCTTTTAAGGATTCACTTCAACAGTTTCTATTGCAGGCTGGAAGGTTTTTATGACAACAGGAATTTGGGTGTACAAGAATGTGGAGGATTTCAACGTTGTCCGCTGCTTTATATCCAGAGTTTCAGATCTTCTGGTTGGATTTTGCACTTTTTTGATCCAATTTGTTATGTTTGAATACACATGTGCGAACACCCTAATATCGGGGTAAAATAAACAACAAAGATGACTTGAAAAGCAAATACATCCGTTTGCGTACGCATATTTTACTTGGAGTATGAACTGGCCTTAACTCTATGATGTTTCGGTTGAAAGCTGCTGTTTTGTCATTAGAGAGAAAAAAAAAATAAAGTACGAAATGTTGACCTAAAAGTAAGACCATTTTTGTACTTGCAGTCACTTTTGACGTCCTACGTCGTTAGTGTTACTCTGTGGAAAAAAAAAACAAAAAACACAAAGATTATAACAACTGACAAATTGTCACAACCTAGACAACACGTGTGGTGTTATTTCAGCTTATCCGTATGATGGTCTGCTTCAAAGATTAGAAGTGACAGTGCATTAAGCTGCAATCTGGAGACAGTGGCACACAAATTTAGAGTGAAAAACAAACCTAAATTAATCTGTTAGCTTCCGTTGTTAAGGTATGAGACTTCATTGTATGTTGTGAAGTCAAAGGAAAAGTAGGGAATAAGTGAAATAGTGAACTTTAAAGCAAGTGAGGAGATATATGTGATCAATATCGAGTCCCTCAAAAAAAAAAAAAAGGACAGCCTTTGTGTGCATAACAGCTCAATATCGTCTGACACAGATAAAAAGATACAGACAGAGCAGCCATCGAACTCATTCGTTAGAGGAAAAATATTGTAGTTCCTTACTGCATAAAGTGCTGAGCTGCAAAGTTGACTGTGCTCATTTGGAACCACTAGACATGCTAATGAAGTTATATTTAAGAAAAAAAAATCAATAACAAAACAGAAAAAATAATAAGATTGATTATTCATATCAGTCACACTGAAAGGCAGCTAAAGACACCAGCACTGTTAATGATAGAAATGGGAGTTTGGTGATAGAAGGAAACAGCTTAACAACACAGATGGAAGCTCCTTCTTTTTTTTTTTTAGTCAGGCTATTACACCTTTAAAGAAAAAGGCACACAAGCAAACAATATGTAAATAAAGTTCACGTCGAGTTCAACACCAGCTTTACTTTTTGACCCAACCTTAACGACACGTGAAACTACATACGGTTCCAATTAACGAACAACAGTATCGCATCTCTGGATTAAGCAAAATAGTTTGCGAGCGATTTTACAAATGAGCAGCAGGTCTGTTTACTGTCAGCTCCCTGGATTTCACCAGATAAAATACGTCCAAGTTGTCTCACTCGCAATTATTTCAGATTTTTTTTGTCCATTCATCATAAAAAAAATTAAAAAAAAGCAATAATGCGCTTTTTGTGTAAGCGATGTTGCACCCAGACAAGAGTATGCCCTATTGGACCTCACCATGACCACACTGATGGGAACCAACACCGAGACGCATCCCCTGTTGCTCGACAGCGGGATATTCTCAGTGTTGATGGAGGTATCGATCACGCACACATTAAAATGATGTCTGCAGCAGTAAATGCCATTGCTGGAGCGGTCCATTAATCAGAAAATCAATGACCTTGTCGATAAGATACCTTGGCCCTGACAATAGATGACAGTTTGAAGGTGGAGCTTTAGGCTAGCTGAGCACAAGGCGTCCTCCTGCTGGAAATCCGGTGTGTTTTTATCACAGCGACTCTGTCCTCTTCTTCACCAAACCCCTGGCAGTACGGTATTATTTACTAATGAGGCTCTTCAAGTTATTGAGGCAGCAGGCTTGAGGAGGTTAAGTGTCATGAATGAGTTCTGTTAGCTTCACTCCTTAGTTACTCCATAGCTAGTGGTTATAGCTAGCTTTACAATCACTTCACTAGTCACGCTAGTGATTGTAGAGCTAGCTAGAGCAACAACAGTAGCTCAACAAGCTACTAGCTAGCTTGTAGAGCTAGCTAGTGATTGCTAGCTCTACAAAACTGATGTGTATAGTAAAATATCAGCTGTATACTTTGTCAGAAATGGAATTGAATGCTAAATCTCTAATTATCTAAATATCTCAGGAACAATTTCTGCTTGAGGGCTATTTATCTCTATACCTTATAAATGAAGGAATGTTCTAAAGACAAGGAAAGCTGTTTGTCTTTGGAGTATTTTAGTCTTGTGTCTTCACTTGTCCACTGTATTTTAAAGAGGGTTTTTTTTCCTATGTTGTTGAAAAAGAAAAGAAAGCAGCTTGTACGTTACTGCTTTCTTTCGTTTTAGGATCAGGAGTATATAGATGTTTTAGATGTATATTATGAACCCGACAAAGCATTTAATGGCAAATCAAACTGAATGTGTGCACTTGTGCCGAGTCACAGTTTTGAAGTGATTAGACATCTCACCAGGAAAATTACAAAAGAAAATAAAAAATCTACATGTGCCTGTTAGTTTCACACCTTCAGTGGCAATTTTAAACTTGTGAAGTATTGACTGACGGGAACTTTGATTTCCTACTTTGAAAACATTTATTTACCATAAGCAATGAATAGCAGCTAAAAGACGTCACGTCTAGACATGAAATTGGCAGGCAGTCTTGAACCAGAATCCCAATTTGTGAATCTATTTTTTTTTTTTTTTGCAAAAGCAGGAACTTGAAACTGTCCTCCTTTTTTTTTTTTTTTTAGTCTTTTTTTTCCCCCCTCTTCGCCTTTCTGATGAGGGAATTGAATAGCAAAGACGTGGCTATAATTTGACTTTAGACATAACCAATTTATCACTAACCCTAGCGCAATCCGGTACCCTGTAATGAAAAGCCCTGGCTGAGGTTCTGGATTGGCAAAGAGTGACACCTGCTTCAGCTGGTTCAAATTAGAAATGCCAAAAGAGAAAGAAGGCTGTCAAAGTGAGATGTGTCAGACATTTTATTGGTCTAATACCCTTGTAAGCTGGAGGGCTCTGGTTTCAGTTGAAGAGTTTTTCAAAGAGTGGGGATGTGAGCCTCACTGAGCACACACACAAAGACAAGAGCAACATAGGAGGCATTTCAGTATGCTTCCCTCTCTTCCACTCCAACCTGCTTTCAAATGCTGCTTTCTTGAATGTCTGAAATGCCCGTATACGTAAAGCCGGAAAGAAGAGAATATCAACTGAGTTCAAGGCAACATGTTTATGTTAAAATAAAAAAAAATAAAAAAAAAAAATTGATGGATACATATGCACTCACCACACATAATTTAACGCAACTAAGGTTTTATAAAGATGTATGAAGATGCATTTGTATTGATTGAGGTCTAAAATACAAGAGATTAGTTGGGATTAGCAATACCAATTGGGAACCCTGTGTAGATCTTAGCAGCATGTCAAATTGGTGTAAAATACTTTTTTTTTTTAATTGAAAAATGAATCTAAGACTCATTCTGGTCCCACTTTCTACCTATCTGTCAGAAATGTACAATCAGTTAATATGGGGTCATAATGTTGCCTGTGGACTGTCCATGTTGGGATCTATTTGTAAGCCTGAGTCTTATATATATTTGTCCCATATGTGAATCCTAGCTGGGTGAATTGACCCAAGACCACTCCCTTCCCTCCACACACACCTGATATGTCAGCAGTAGGAGAATTACCGGCATTATTGATATGTATCCAGTATTGAGGAAATATTAGCTTGACGCTAACAGTAAAGCAAATTGTGTTTTAAATGATTTTCTGGCGCACGTACCGCGGCAGACGTATAGAATCACAACACAGGTGATCATTTAGGGTTTTCTAAATTATCTAAAGGCATTAACATTTTTGCATTTAAACCATATTTTTTTTGACAGTTGACTAAATGATGACGACTATTTTTGGCTACATGGTACTAAAATAATGACAAGACACGAATATGACTCTGGGATAAATAAAGCAGAATCTTAAAAACCATTGGTGGTAAACCGTACTAGCAAGATAATATTCATGTAACTCAATGACTCTCCATGACTAAACTGAATGGAAATTAGAAGGAAATTGTTGTCAGGATTAACACACCGTCTAATACCGAATGAGGTTTTATTTTGTATGATGAAATTCTACCAGTGGCGCTCCTTACTTCGCCCTCCACCGCCACGCTCCACTTCTCAGACTCTCAAATCTAACCTCAACTCTGAAAGTTTTCCCTGATTACGGCAAATCACTGAAAGTTGTTATCGTTTGGGCCACCCGGTGAGAGCAGCTGCTCGGCTGTCGCGCTAATCCGCGATGCATATGCAAATACACGCCCTTTTGAAAGGTTCTCCACAAATATGATGTTATTTAGGCTGCCAATCACTGTTTATATAATTGCGCCATTACATGCACTTGTGGGAAAATTTGATGAATGACACCTCCATCAACAGCAGATTGAGAGGCAGAGCGATTCTGTACCTCAGAAACTTTTTTGTGTTTTGGAAAATTTGCAGCGAATAAACTTCAACTTCAGCTTTTGCCAGGAGTCATTTTGTTGCTTTAACACAATGTTTAGATTAAGGTTAATTTGACTAAATAATACATAAAACATGCTGGTTGTTCCTGCTCAGTTGTGGAAAGCTGTTATTTTTACATGTAAATGTCATCAACACCAATTATTAAAGTTTATGGACTCAGTCGCTTCATTTATAAGCTGTAGAAAGCAGAGGACCCGCTCAATTGGAAGATTTAAGGATCAAGGTCCAATCCAGTGTTTGACATCAAATCTTATTTTTGGTCAATTACTAAAATAATTTCAATTTTCTAAATGGCAAAATGATAAGAAAGAGGTTTTCTTTTACTTGCCTTTGAAGGATTTCATAAACATCCCTGCTATTTGGTAGAATTTCTATTTAAACTTTGATACTAGGGTTAAACGTTTCATTTCTGCTCCTACGATCCTCTCTCAATAATTTTCTGGAATTTCAGCCCATTCCTCCTAACAAACTGGAATAACCGAGTTTAGTTTTTTTGGGTGCTTAGTTTGTAATCATATTTCACCTCTGCCACAAACTGTGTATAGTACTGAAGGCAGTTCTTTATTATTGTTCTTGCACAACTTTGTAACTTGCATGTTTAGGGTCATTGTCCATTTGGAGTACCTGCTTTTGTCTAAACTTCAACTTCCTGGGTGATGTCTTAAGATATTTCTTTAAGAATTCAAAAGTAATATTCCTTGAGAAGCTATCTATTTTTGTAAATATATTTATCCTCTTACAACTGTAACATTCCCTGTGGGTGTTACAGTTGTGTTTTCCTACTTTTTGTAATTGTAAAAAAAAAAAAAAAAAAAAAGTTTTATCAGACCAATTTCTACAAATTAATGTTTTTGTCCCAGAATGCTTTCGCTATCTTTCCATTTTGATTGTAGTCTAATGGTTTCTATCTTTCAAAGTGGCCTTTCATCCCATCTTGGTTCAGGACTCGTCTCTAATGACTCTATCTTGCCAGCATTAGCTAAACAAAATCTTTAGCTCGTTTTGTGGTTGATGCGCACATTTTGCAACCGAAACATGCCATATTTGAGATTAAATCTGACTCCTTGATTGTTTGAAATTCCCATGGTTTTTCCATAAATGGCTGAACATATGATCCTGGCAATTTAAGGCATCTGGAAATTGCACCCAAAAATAAAATACTATAACTTGTGGAGGTTCTCAGTTCTCTTCCTTACATCTTTGCTGATGTCTTTATTTCCCCGATGATTATTTCACCAACAAAGATTTTCTCTACAGCGGCTGATGAGCTCAGCAGCTTAGACCTCCCTTTAATACCAAATTTCATCCTAATGATTTTCTCTGATGCTTGAAAGTATTGACTAAAGCCTTTAAGTTCATAGCTTCCGTATCCGCTGGAAATATACGGTTTCTTATTTTTCTTATTGGCATTGATCACAGAGGACGGCGGTGAACTGAATAATTCAAATCACAGCTGAGGTGTTTCTCGGCAGAGAAAACAACATTCAGACGCATCAGAATTTGAATGCTGGTGTTGGTTTTCTCAAGACACCTTTGTTTTCCTCCAGCAGTCCATACACACGCACACGCACACCCCCGCACACCCCCACACACACTTAAGTTTAGCTGGTAATTGATAGATACTTTTAAAATCATAAACCTGATCGTAGATGTGCCGGGGTAAGTGGTGTGAATTTATACAGAAGTCTTCCAAAACCACACTAACGCCCCGCACTAGAGTAGAGCCACGTTCACTTATTCATACAGCAGTTCACGGCACGGGAGGCTATTTGAGGTCGAGTGCCTTGCCCATAGGCGTAGGAACCAGGTAGGGAGGGGAGGGCATGTCCCCCCAATATTGGAGACAGTCACATTCGTCACCCCCAATAATTTTACCGCAGTTGCCAAGAATTTTGAAATCTTCCACTCGCGTGCTTTTATTTTGAAGGCGCACCACAACCTGTATTTTAGGAATAAATCTGCTCCGCCAGTGAAAAGCTCAGAACAGAGAACCTTGCAGTCCAGCTTGATTTAAAAAAAAAAAAATAATAAATGCTTAGCCTGGCGGGGGGGGCTAATAAATACACTGGGGAAACAATGATAAAGTATCTTAATCTGTACATCACTGCCCACTTAATAATAATATCTTTTGAAGCTTTATAAGAGTATATATATATATATATATATTTATTAAGTGGTTACAGATTCCAGGAGATATATATATATATATATATATATATATATGTATATATCATTATTAAGTGGTTACAGATTCCAGGAGATGGATATAGATATATCTATAGATATCTATGTACATAATGTGTTTCCAGTCATGATTTTAAACTGTGGCAGGAAGCCGGAGCGCCCGGAGAGAAACCTGCAAACAGCAAATTTCTTTTTGATATTTTATTTATGAAATTTAATTACAAAATGTATTTCTGACATTTTGTGATTAAATGTCAGAAATACATTTAATTATTTCGGAGCCTTTATTCTGAAACTAAGGCTCTAGTAAAGTGGGTTATAAGAGAGGGGATTCAAACCCAGGACTTTGTTGCTGCAAGCCAACAGTGCTCCCAATTGAGCCGCTGTGCAGCCACTTAGTTTACAAAATTAATGTTTTATTCACATCTAAGGAGAATTTCGAGGCCAATTAACCAAACAGTCATAATTTTAGACTGTGGCAGGAAGCCGGAGCGCCCGGAGAGAAACCTGCAAACAGGAAACCTGTCTAATCTTTTCACCCAGAAAATTGTGTCTCTCTTGTCGTGAACGTTTAAGTCACTGAACCCATCAACACATGTTCTGTCCCAGTTACTTAAACTTTTCCTCAACCAAATTAGATAATTCTAGCTCCTCTATGGCTTTCGAGAGGAGGGGCTGGAGAAACCGTCACATCTGTTTACCTGGTCATTCTCTTCTTTCTTTCCTTCTCATAAAGATAAATGAAGCCTCTTCTGAACATGTCTTCCCTTCAGCGGCTGTCTGCAGTGAAGACATGTTCATCAACAGCCTTCAGCGTCTGCGGTCCATGAATGATGTAGGTGTAGAACTGGGACGGGTCAGAACCACAGCAGATGACGGAGGAC